>CAVNYN010222495.1:0-32302 GCA_963692815.1 Nyctanthes arbor-tristis
ATCAACATACCACGTGTCTTTCATAGATAAGTCGCAGAGCATCTCCAGCACTAATAGAATTGTGGGATTCTATAGTGGACACCGAAAAGTTTGGTTGCTCAAACCATTTGGAGTTTTTTAAATAGTCTATCACCTGCTTGGAGTGAGCACAGCAAAAGACATAAACTTCTTCAACACCGGCAGACTCGAGCCACGCCAAGGTATAGTCTATCATGGGTACATTGACCAGTGGTAATAGTACCTTCAAACACAAAATACATTAATTTTATGCAGCAATTAATGCCAAGTGAAAATATTAATTTATGCAACAATTAAATCCAAATGAAATTATTAACTTTCTCCTTACAATAGGTTGTACTGACAGTTTCACTTGAGTGTTGCCATGCATAAACATTCGTGTTAAACATTCGTGTACTGACAGTTTCACTCGAGGTTGTACTAACAGTTTCACTCGAGGTTGTACTGACAGTTTCGCTCGAGTGTTGCCATGCATATGCATAAACATTCGTGTTAAAAGATTAACAGATTTTTTTTTTTTTTAAAACGCAATTTTCCTCTAAGGAGCCCACTAAACCCACGACAATCAATACCGCACAATGCAATATTATAAGGATAGTGGTACATAAGAGTATATATACTGCAATCCTGAAAGAAAGCTGACATCTTATGTCTTATCCTGAGAAAATTTAAGTGCAGAAAGCAAGACTTACACCGGCTATAAAATTAAAATTAAAGAATCACATTCTTACTGTTAATCGAAACAAATACTAAAAACAATTGTTGTGCGTGGGAATAAATAAGCAACATACTTTTGGGCGTTCGAGTGTAATGGGCCTGAACTTCGTGGCGAAGCTATCTGCCAAGAGGATGGCCTGTAAGGGTTCCCGTTTCAGTTCCTCCTCTGCATCTTCGCCGCCACCTCCTCTACTTCCGCCCTTTTTCGCCACCATGTTTCCCTAAACACACTGCTGCGCTCGAGGTTGAAAATCCTTGGTTTAAAGCCACAAGACAGCGAGATTGATGAAGTTAATCCTGCAATAAGATGAATATAAAAGAACTGATAGTTTTCTTTTCGATTCCTTTGATTGTTCTTTCTTGCCGTTTTTCCCCGAGAAATATAAAACCCCAATTTACCGGGAGTTAATAATCGGTTATATATTTGCCCAGACCAATGTCCTAATTCTGATCGCATCAGACTATCCAACCCTTTATGGTTTCCACTCCGTTTCCATATCTTTTTTTTTTTTTTTTCTTTTTTGCTTTTTAACACCGTCTAGTACAATGGTGAGAGTTTGGGCATGGACCCCACAGTTTTTTCCGCTGACGCTAGCTCAATTATAAAGTTTGTGTGTGTATATATATATATATATATATAATTATAAAAACGCAAGAAATTATTATTGATTTCATAAAACCACTAATCGTTGTATGTGCTATTAATACGTATCAATGTTTGTATTTTAGAATTTTCAATAGACTTGAACCCAGCATCTCCAGTGACAAATTGTGCTCAAAATAAAATAAAAATAATAGTGTTATTTATGTTTCTCCCCCTCCCCTAATTCCATAATAAATTGCGTTCAGTTAAAGTTTACTTGACAACCAAGCATAAATTGGTATTGATTTTTCAAATTTTTTATTATGTATCATTGCATTTAATTAGGTAATATTTCGTTCATATTGATCTCTATGATCACATAGTTTGCCTATCAATAAAACTTGATTCAATAGCTATTTTCACGTTTCTAGATTTGAGAAACATCTTCTATGTCCTTCACTTCTTAATATTCTATTTTCCATTTACGAGCACGTACCTGGCAAAAATTTTAACATGGAACACATTAGAATCAGAATTAACTTTTTTAATGAACTTTAAGTTATGTTACAGATAACTCGTTAGCTTTCAAATGGCCAAGAGAAAGTAGCTTTACCTGCATCTACCATCTATCGCCCATTACGATTATTGATCAAAACACAAATGTTCGATAGTATTTATATATAATTTGCCAAAATTCTCAAGTTAACTATTTTCTCATTCTATGAACTTTCAATTGTGACAAGCAAACTAAACTTTCAAACCCTTTTGAGAGGTCACTGAACTATATAAAATGTTTTTCTATCACCCTAGTACAGTTCTTTATATTTAACAAGACATACATGATGAATGAAATTTATATGCAACACATGACTGGCATCGAACTATATTTTGAGCTAGTTGTGTTCAGTATTTATTATTAAACTTTAAGTTGCTTCCTAGTTAACTGATTCAACCATTGAAAGTTGTTTAGAGTTAGCTTTTTAAACATTCTATCCATCCATCAATAGTTTGAACTATATTACTTCCCTGATTATGTTCTAGTGCCAGTAGTTGCAACCATCGGGGGCATTATGGTGCCAACTACTTATACGGTAAAATTACAAATTACAATTCTTTAACATGCACGAAATAAGAGCAAGAGTACAAAGCCAGTCAAGGAAACGTCTGTCACGCCCCCACCAATTATCAATTTATATTAATTAACGAAATCGATAGCGGAAGCTTTAATACAAATAGCGGAGACAGGATCTACAAACAAACAAAATAGCTTTTGACTTGGTAAAGCTTACTAATTAAACTAACAAGTTGTTAAATTTTAAAAAATCATTGACACTGGATTTTCAATAAATATGAAGAACACAACAAGTTATGTTGATACTTATATTTTATTGATTTCCAAAGCTAGTTAAATCATTAGAAAGCTTTTATTTTGAAATGTAGGTTTCAAATTACTACAAATACTACCTATATAAGATGTAAATATATATATACACATATATGCATATATATTATAGGGAGGTGAGCAAACTTACTAATATAAAAGGCATTAAGTGCATAATTTTTTGTAATCGCTTCAAAGACATGTTCCACTACATGCAAGACACTACTCCTATTCGCATGACATACTCCAACTCCTGGCTTACCGTGCTTTTCAAATATCACATATTCAATCATCTAAAAAGTTGTAGAAATAATGGAATGAGTATGAAGTACTCAGTGAGTAACAAAACTCTTTGATTCACCTTTTATTTGTAAGATTTATTTTCAAGAAACTATTCAATGCACAAAGCTTTTCAATACACAGATGGGCTCTATCACTAATTAGACTACTACCCGTGGTGCGCGTAAGATTCATATCAATCTAATCATGGTTATGTACAATTAAGATGATTCACAATTAATCTCGATTGACCCTTACCGAAATTCTAATTCAAAGCAAACACCACATTAATCTTCCCTATTCCAAAATCATTGAATAGGTCATAGTGTGGGAAACAATTTAAAGCAATTCAATACAAAACGGGTAGAGCAACTAGTGATTCAAATGCAATAAATTAATCTTTTTTCAATACATCAAATCCATATTTATCTTATGGAATACTTTAATTAAAACCATGCTTATCTTATCAAAACATCATAAATGCAAAAAAGAAATTAAATTATTAGTTACTCACCTCTTTAACTTGATTTTTTCAAATATTCTTTGAGTTGTTGACAAACTGTAACACTCCGCGGAAAATTTAAAAGTTTCATAGTGGTATCTTTAGATAATAATTAGCTCACTTTTTGCGTAGTATCCAACTAATAACAATCGATAAAGAAACTTGATAATTGAGTAATAAATTATGACATTTTCTAAGACTTTGTAAATATGTTTACCTTGACCAAAAAAAATGAAAGGATAAACTTAGTTTAATATTGACTATTTTATTCGTTAGTATGGTGGCCATATGAATGACAAAGTGTAATCGGGTAACGAATTTGGGGTTAAAGGATATTTGAACCAAACTTTCAAGGCTTATATTAGTAGAGTGGAAAGCACAAGTACTTAATTATGGAGTACGTTATGTTGAAGGGCTCATTAAGCAATAAAGAAAAAAATCTAGAGACACTTGTACTCATTGGGAATTCCTCACATGAGATAAATCAAAGCACACTTGACAGCTTAATTTGTGGAAATGAACTCTTGTGCCTCTAATTGGACCCATTCTTATTGGTTACTTATAAATTATCTAAGGATATTTGGACATTTTATTATAGGTGAAACCCAAGAATTTTTCGGAAATAGTTAAGCAAAATTCGTCCATAAATTGAGCAAAGTCTTGAACACCTCCAAAAGACCTTCAAAAGCACTATTTTAACTCTTTAAACAAGACCTATTCTATATACACATAGAACCCTTACTTTGCTTGAATATATCAAGGATTTGGAGGTATTTTGTCACTCACAAACATCTACTCATTTTTAAAGACACAAAAGCCAATGTGAGTAATTCATTACTTTGATTTTCTTTGGCATGCATAAGTTTCAAGCAATTTCTAAATAAAAGCACGTGTTTTGGAAATTGTTAAAATGTTTTCTTGCATAAGGATTACAAAGTCGATTTTGTATTGTTTTCTTTGATTTGATTCAAGATAGGATGAGTAGTATGGAAATTTGCTATGGAGTAATGAATGATTGGCAATCCGGTAAAGGCCAACCGGAAATTTGTTATGAATATATTGTATTGCCATTGTCTTCTTGGTATTTGAAAGGCAATAAAACGTCATGAGTAGTAGGAATTTCTAGTAATTGGGGCTCTATAATAAGGTGAAAAGGTTTGTGCATTCTAATATTTTTTAAGTTTGTGATATGGAATTATTTTTATAACATTATGGCAAACCAAAATAATGTATTACTCACGGGGTATTTTATACTCATTTAGTGTCATTCATCTTTTTTTTTTATAGATGATCTACTGAAGAACTTATGAGAGGCAAGTCGAGGATTGGATATTATCCCATGATGCAAGATATAATGCATGTGATTGAGACCGGCCTTTGGGCTTACTATGAGGATGCACTGGAGTTCCAGATGTATTTAGGGACTTCGTATGAGTACAATATATATTGTGCCCACACCCTCACCCTCCTTCATTATGATAAGATTTGGAAAGATAAGCCAATGTTTTTAGTTTAATTTTAATGAAATACTAGCCTAGTAAGGAAATATGGAGGGTAAAATAAATGTATAAATGTATGAAGTGTAACGTAAAGTCATGCTATGTAATGTAATGGTATAAGTGAAACTTTTGCTTAGGTTGGGGTTTTTATTTTCCATGTAGAGACCCCCAATCCTCTATACGGTTAGTTAATGAATAAAATAGTTTTTATGTAATGAATTGTGTTGCTTGTGTTTGATATGACATTAACTCTTGACAAGCTTGTTATTACATATACTTTCAAGTGAAACCATTCATGCAGTTAAATTAATAGACAAGAGAAGTAATTCTTGTAACATGGACTTAAAAATGTCCCTAGAAGTATAAACAAGCTTTTGAAATGAAAAGATATTTCGGGAATAATATCACCACCTAAATGAAAACTTATGAAATTTGTTTGATTAATATGTCACGACCCTCGTTAGCCTTTGTTTCATTAAAAGTTTATAAAAGCTTCCGCTATCACCTAAATAAATAACTTAACATTATAGGGTAAAATAATGGGGATATAAAACAAATGCCCTTAAACCTTTGTTTTCCTTAACCAAAGTGATATTTCCAAGTTGGATTTCTTATACATAATATAGAGAAGGGTCATTTCGAAGTACAGAACTAAGTGTTTTATAGGTTTTAAGGGTTGTTTTCCTTCTCTCGCTCCATTTGGACGAATTTTCATTTACGAAAGGCTTGAGGTTTGCTAAAGAAGCAAGGCAATTAATCTTAATATAGATGTGTGTATGTGGAGAGAGAGAGAGAGAGAGGGGGGGATTGGATGGGAGAGGTTGGCTTGTTTGGAGAATTCTCCCACCTTCGCCCTATTTATAATCGTTAGAAATATCTGAATTTAATTGGTTTTAATAAACCTTTGAGTTATGCCAATCAAACTATGACACGTGGCGCAATGTCGCGCCGCACACTTGGTGGAAAATTGCTCGAGCAGTCCTTATACTTTGGGTTGTCTTATGATTAAGTCATAACATTTTGTTTCTCGTTACTTAAACCATGTCACTTAATTGGGTTTTACGATTAAGTTATTAACTTCCAAAATGTTAACTAATAACTACATTCTTTACCTCTAGGCTTCCTTGAGTCACAATTTTTTGAATTCTTATGACATTTCAAATTGTTATTCGATCATTGTCAAAATAACGTTTACATAATCAATAGCAAACTCATGTGGTTATACAATCATTATCAATACATTCTCAATAACCACATTCTAATTCCAATTTATTATCCAAGTATCAATCATGTTATCAATAATCATGTTCTAGTTCTTGAAATTTATGTGCATAATATTCTTGTAATACTTCAAATACGATTACATTGTCACGTTTCAATTTTTGTCATTCAATTGAGTGGCAACTCTCAATTTTATAATTCGATATAATTATATTGTGACATTCTTTTTCTTGGTATTCATTCAAGTAATAAGTCTTGTAATTTTACCATTGACGCAATTCAATTCGATCACTTTGTCATCATCTTATAATCTTTCAACTGTTGCGAGTTTAAGTTACTTTCACATCATTTTTAAAGTGATGAATATTTGTTTATAAAAGTTTGCAAGATGTTACAACATCAACCTTGCTAAGAGTATCTTTAGTACATTAACAATGTACATGTGGCAAAAAATATTGGCATCACAGTCGATGAACTCTTTAATACAAAAATGCTTAAATTGTACATTTGACAAATTATTATTAGGTATTTTGAAAAAAGAAAGTGAGAAAAGTGTAGTGATTGGATTAATTAATATTTGACATTGTCATGGATAATGTTATTTCATGATATTGATGTGTCAAATAAACACTTCTTTCAAGCAAACACTTATTTTATTAATTGCTACATTACTGTGTATTGGAGATGCTATAAACCACCGTAAGAAACAAAAGCACAACAATCAGGCCCAAGAACAAAGGACCACAACACATAAGCCCAAAGCAAAATGAAGTAAAGAATGCAAAAGACAAGATTACTTACGACATACATTGGGCCAACAGCTAACTTCAAGACGATCAATGAAAGCAAAACAAGATGACGTTTATAGTCAAGCTGAGATTGTCACGCCTCTAATTTTATTATCATATTATTTTAAAATATTAGTAACAGAAGTATTTAAATATATATATCTCTCAATATAAAACGAAACTTTACAAATATAATTCAAAAGTGCTCAAACAAAAGGATTAATAATGAGATAATTACACTAAACACTGTTAAAGAGGATGGCGTTTGAATTATACACTAAAACATATGTTTAGCAACTAATTATGGCTAAATTCGGTCAATCACAGTAAAATTACGGTCTATGATTTTGTAAAATTATTATTACATGGAGTCCATCAGCCATTTGGGTCTTTGCTTTCCTCTTTAACGGATGGCATTTTACGAGGTTAATTTATTATCTTCTCTCTTTGCATGTGCAACATTTGTTTTTTTAAAAAAAAAATAATAATAATCACTTGATTTCTACTTTCTTCAAGTGTTATATGAATATAACAGTTTTTGCTTGTAACATTTTTAATAGGATGTGACTTTTTTAATTTCTATATATTACACGCTTGACTTTTTCAAAAGAAAAAGTGACTTTCTTATTTCTATAAGTGACTTTATCTACGTGTCATTTTAATTAATTATTGTGACTTTTTAATTAAGTTACATAAAATGTGACTTTTTACGGTTGACTATAAGTCCTGTATGGAGTAAATGTCAAACAATCATTATGCGACTTTTAATAATAAAAAGTTACACAGTACGTGATTTTTGTGTAAATCTAAAATTATAATAAGTATGAGACTCTTTAATAGAAAAAGTTACATCGAACGTGTCTTTTTAGAACCAACTCTGTCTCACATATGAGTAAATGTCAAATAATAATTATGTGGCATTTTAAAACAAAAAGTTACATGGCATACGACTTTTATGTAATTTATGATTTTAATCTTTATGCGATTTTTAATAGAAAAAGTTACATGGAATGTAACTTTTAAGAAATGACTCTTTGTCGCAAATAGAGTAAATGCTAAATAACTGTTATGTGACCTTTTAAAAAAAAAAGTTACGCAACACGTGATTTTATGCAAATCTAGATTTTAATCTCTATGTGACATTTTAATATTGAAAAATTTACATAAAACATGATTTTTTGCAACCGACTCTTGCTCACATATAAAGTAAATGTGAAATAATTATTATGCGATTTAAAAAAAAAATAGTTATACTGCACATGATTTTTGTGTAAATCTAGGATTTTAATATCTAAGCGATTCTTTAATGAAAAAGTTACTTTGATAGTGACGTTTTACAAAGGACTCTAAGTTGTATTTGGAGTAAATGCTAAATAATTATTATACAACTATTTAGTACAAAAAATTACACGACACGTGATTTTTGTGTAAGTCTATGATTTTAATTTGTATGCTACTTTTAATGAAAAAAGTAACATAGAACGAGACTTTTTAGAACTAACTACGTGACATATGAAGTAAATGTCAAATACTTATTATGTGAGTAAATGTCAAATACTTATTATGTGACATTTTAAAACAGAAAGTTACAATGCACGCGACTTGTTCAGAAAGGTCACTTTTTAATGAAAAAGTCACATTTGTTCAAAAAAAAAAAGGTCACAATTAATGAAAATTTCACAGAAAATATTTACACAAAAATTAAACAATACGCAAGTCATAAGAATAAACAATTCTTGTGTGCACGGACGGATCCTTTTCCACCGGATTTTTACATACTTTTTGGATTCACAATGTTTTTGCTGTATTTTTCTAAACTGTTTTTTATATTAGTGTGTTTGTCTAGTGTTCCCATTAATAATTGTGTGGTTCACGTTAGTTGAGGTTTTTATTACAAAGGTAACAAGAGGAAATAGAGAAGATGAGGGAAACTATGAGAATGATAAGCATGGTTCAAACTTAAGAGCACCTCCTTGAAACTTGAGAATCTAACCACTATGTCACAAATCAAACAATAGGTATTGTTTTTATTCACAAATTAGGTAGCAAATCAATTTAAAAAATAGAAGACTCATTAATTAAATATCCTCCCTCACCCATACAACCAAACTCAATTCTTGTTAACCCCACTTAACCCAAACTCTTCATCGCTTCCGCGCCAACCAAAGACATCATGGCCAGTGAGCTTCCAATTTCAACCAGATCTAAATTTATGGATGTCGTGGGGAAAGAATTTTCTCAATTGTGTAGACCCATACGCTAATAGAGGGATAAACCACACGGCTAAACTCTTTATATACATATATATTTTTTTAACAAGGGAAAAAATTTTCCAATTTTGGAGGGAGACCCACCATGGCCCCCCGCCTCTGGCATTGGCTAGTTACTTGGCTTATAGATGGTGGAGTTCGAGGATCTCGTTTAGTTGTGAGTTTCAAGAAGAATGGACGGCAAAAATAGCTAGAGATACATCTTTTTCGAGTAATGCTACAATCATCACTGGTGATGATCGCCATCCTATGTCTTAGTGCAGTGTTATTAAACACTAAGTCAAATAAAGTATAGAGAAGTGTAATGCATTTTAGTAGACTTGTAATTTAATGTCACATAAACACGGTGATCGTCACCAGTGGTAATGAATAACACTACGCCACATTGGAGAATGCCGTCGTGGAGGAATCCAATCCAAATGTTTATGGTAAGAAGTTTGCAAATTTTGAGTTCTAACTTGAAGACCCTGTCACCATGCTTATCACCAATGAGCTCTTCTATTATGGAAAGCTTGTATCGTTGTAGTTCTCTATGGATTTATTTGGAACTGTTGACACATTTAAAGAAAATTCTAATCACTTGAATATGATGCACTGGTGGTCGAATATTGTGTTACACCAGATTCGTTTGACTCTGTGGTGGTTGGTGTGTGATCATAGTGGTAATAGTCATGGTATTTGGTTCGGCTGTGTTTGTGGCTTGACAATGAAGACTATGACTACCGTCGACGTTTGTGTGGCACCGGAGAAGAAATGTGAGTATGTGACTATTAATGATAATTGTGTAACGTGGTGGGAGCGATTGTGTATTTGTGTGATGTAATGGTGGTGCTTTGTGTCAGATGGTTTTATGCTTTAAGAAAACTGCATTTGAATTGTTTGTATTTCTCAAATTTTCCCAAACGAAAATTATTTGTAGGAAAGGAAATCATTCTAAAAAACTGTATTATTATTATTATTATTTATTTTTTGATGCAAGGGGTAGATAGGGGAGGGAGGGAAAATATGAGAGGGACATGTGTAGTTCAAACCTGAGGCTTCCTACTCATAGCGTAAGAATATAACTATTGCAACACTTATTGGAACCACAAAACTCTCCGATTCAAGGCACCATCATCATCATTATTATTGTTATTATTATTAGTGCAAAAGTAAGCAAATCTAATCTAACATATATAAAAGAGTGAACCAGTCAAAATGCAATTCAAGTGGTCAAAATTTCGACCAAAACGACATAGTTTTGGTCTTAATCATTTACCTTTTTTTTTTTTGCCCTCAGAGTCAGCGAGGCACATTCCTCTGTCATTTTCTCAAACATACTGTGTTTCTCTCTCTAGATAAGGTATCATTTGTTTTCTTCTCTTCCCCCAAATTCTAACCCTTCCCAAATCTTCTTTATGTTCAGCTTCATGAAATTTTTTGAATTGAGGACAGTAGAATGTTTCCGCGATTTCTTGTGTTGCCATTGATCTATCTTCTTATTGTATGAAATTCCATGTTTTATATTCATTTGTAATGTTTTGTATGTTCAATCGACAAACTGGGTTTCGAATGAGATTAATTTGCTTTATGTCTTGTACATGCTGTAGTTTTATCAGTACCTGGTAGTGGGTTGGGCGTTACCAATGGAGACCTGAGAGCATCCAAAAATCTACTGGATGAAACTATGGGCCAGGGATGAAGTCCTAGCTAAGTCCAAGTTCTGGTAAGATCCAATTATCTCTTCTATGTGTATAAGTAGTTGTTATGCATTTAATTAAAGTATAGGGATTCAGATTTGTAGTTGCTTATGAAGATAACATTTTTTTCTTTCTTTTTTTTTTTTTTTAAAAGGAAGCTTAAGAAGGTGAGGAAGAGTAATGGTCAGATTCTAGCTGTCAATGAGTATTTAGTCCCACATATTTATATAATTTGTCTGTATCTTTTTATTATTTTTTTTTAGAATTGTGAAGTTCACTTACTAAAATACAGTAGTAAACAGACATAATTGAAGTTCCAGAAGGAATGGTCTCCACTGTAGAGTCCAGGGTGTCGTCGTTATATTTATTTGCTTTTGTCTATATTCTCCTGTCACCTGTGATAGTGATTTTCGTTTGTCTCTCATATAATTTCTTTTAGCTTCATTTTTTTGTCTTCAATTTTTCCATTTTTACTTTAATTACTGTGTTTCTCCATCGTCATTTGCCTCATTTTGTACATAGGGCATCGTATCAAATCTTAGGTGGTATTTTTCCCATCCTTTTCTTGTTGATATATATTTTATTAGCTCTAATTGATCTAGATATTGGTCTATTTCGGCTATGAGACTCAGTTCCAAGTTCCAAACGTGAGCCCTTTTTCATATAGAATTTCTTGTCAACTTTAAGCAGCCAAAGAACGAGAAGAAGATGTGTTCCTTTGCTATTGTGAACAAGAATCTTACTATATGTCAGAGATCGGAAATAGTAAGCATGAAGCTGTTGCACCAAATTACCCAAATACTATTTTTATTCATCACTTGAAAATTTAAAATTAAATAGAATGCTATCAACAGAATTCAAGTTTGTTCTTTGTCTATAGTTTGTTTATCATATAAAGAGAATTGCTTGAGCTTATTTGAAACGCAAAACCGCTCACAAATAATTGAATAAAATAAAGGGTAGAAGCAAATAAGGAAACTTTGAAATTTTGGATAATGATACTCCTGTATAAGGTGCATAAGAATTATCTTCACTTGTGATCTATGTGGGTTTAGTGTCTTTTCGTTTGTGCTAGAATACAACACCAATTTGCAACCGTTATTTATAGTGAAGTTACTGTAATTTCAAAATCAAAAACTCTATAAAGCCGAGGATACCCTTGCAAATTAATTGTGAAGCATCTAAACTGAATGAGTTACGCAATAAATTAATTGATTTTGCTATATGATATAAAAGATTTATGTTAGTCTTACGTGAGACAAAGTGAGTGCACCTAGACTAAAAAGAGAGTTGAAAATTTCTTAACTAATAATATTCTATTTCTAGGTAAAGAAAACTTGAAACTAGAGAGGAAATATTTCACTCTTACAACAATGAACTACTATATATCCAAACCTCTACTGCAGCTGAAGAAACAGCTCTATTATTTCTAATTTACCCTGCAAAGTTTAATCATTCAGTTTTTGCTTGAATTCTGCTTTTCATAGAGCCATTGAATTCTGTTACTTGCTCATTTGCTGTTATTAAATGGTTACAGCATTTCCATGACTTTTTTTGGGTTACTTTATTTGAAATCTATGTTTTGAAATTATATGTAGTAATAAAATCTCTCTCTCTCTCTCTCTCTCTCTCTCTGTGAGCAACTTTTTAGTCCTACCAACCTAATTTGGTTTGTTGAGATACCTAGAGTTAAAAGAACTTATACGTGATGAATGCCTTTGCAAATTAGTTGTGAAAATTAGGTGAGATTTGGAGGAAATCTTCTTTGCCTGCATACTTATGATGTTTTCATGTGGTTCCGTTATAAGAGAGAACTCTTAAGAATTAAATTGTAAAATTTTAGATTTTATCTTCCCTTTGATGTGCAGATTCAACTAATCCCATTTTTATAAAAGCAAATTTAAGTGATACATGATGAATGTAGAACACTGTGGTACTACTTGTGTTATGATTTAAATCTCATGTTTCCTCTTTTTTTCTTGTAGGGAAACATGGAAACTTTTGGCATTGAAGATAATGACTCTTTAATAAGGTATGAGAAAACTATAAATATATTCCTTATCTAAGTTCTTTTTGTTAATAGTTGGGATTGGGCTGCATGTATTAATTTTCAATAGTGACCCGAGGAATCTCAGCCTCAATTACAATAAAGCATTGCAAAGAATTACTTGAGCTAGGAATATTACTTTGATGAGCAATGTACACGAATGCTTGCTGGTTAGAGGTTGTAATTGGGTATGTTTTGAGAATCTTGATTTGATTATTGGACGCAATTTGAAGTAGACTCCTCTAAGTTGTGTTTACATTTTATTGATGGCTATTATATTTGATGTCCATGAGAAAGCGCTTAAAAAATAAAAAAGAATAAATACTTAGGTCTATTTGGTTACCAAATGTAGTTGCATCTGATTGTACTTGTATCTAACATTTAAAGTTTGCTTATGTTGCGTTGTTGAAGGCTTGCTTACGTTGCCAAACAATATTGGATTTTCGGCCAAAAAAAATCCAATTTTTTAAATTGTGCACAGAGATACTACCTGACAGGATGACTTTTTACAGATCAAAATCACAGGTTGTGAGCAATATTTTTCCTTCATAGTAGGTTTGCCGCTGATTTTTCTTTTTCTAATGGGTTGATATGGCAATAAGGTTTCCCAAATAGTTTTATGTTGATTTTCAAGTGAGTTTACAAAAACCTGAAAATGGCACCTTCATGATTGATGCAAATGGTAAACTTTGAATATTTCAAAATACCCTATCATATGCTCTATTATAATCTCTTTTATATTTTTATTTCGTGTGTATATAAAAATTAGGATGTTTGCCTATGAATTCTTGCATTTTGTTGGAAAAGTTACCTAATTGGATATGCGAAGAGCTGCATCATTAAAGGTGGAAAAAATGCTAATGTTGTTTCTATTTTATTCTGCTCTAGCCTTTAGTTTTTGTCCTTTTTTCCCTTTTGATTAATTTTTAATAATGATCTCATCTTTAGGTTTAGCAAGTAGAAAAGCATGCTTTTGATGTCTAAATGTTAAATAAAAGAGTCAAACAATCTCTAGATTCTTTCCACGAAAAGTTATGGCGAACCAGTGATACATATTTACACAAGGAGTATCAAGATTTTCCTGCATTGATGAAAGTGATTATTTACTCACGAAGGAGAAACATTGGGTTTTGCAGCACAAGCTAGAATTCTCTTACATCCTAATGCATGGCGACAAATAGTTCGGGATTCAAAAACTCAGGATTTTGCTACAGCATCGGATTGCTACATGCAAACTTTATTGCTTTGGCCATCAAGTGATAATCCACACTATTTAGTACTATTCTTCTTTTTCTATAATTCTCATCTTTTTTGCATTCGTTGACTACCTCCTAATTTTTTGAGTTATTTTTTCCATTTTTCAGCTCGCTATGCTGACTGGATATCATAACAGTGAGCTGGTGTCAATCTATTATCTATTATTATTTTTGAAGTTTGTTAGCAACATTACCTTCTATTTTGTTTGGCAGGAAGGGTGTTGAGTTGCTCCTAGCTTATCTTGCTGGAACTTGTAAGGTGATCTTCCAATTTATCAATATAAACTCTTAATTACTTGTTTGGTTTGCATATGGATCATTCAAAGAATAGAATTTAACACTATAAATCTTGACAAGCATATTAAATGGACAAGTTCATCATCATCACAAGTTAACATATGTTGTTCAACGAATCTGTTATCACAAGTTAATATACGTTGTGCAATGAATCTGTAGGGTGCTTGAATTATCATTGCTAGCCTTAATTCTTAAAATGTTTTCCTTATCATGCCTTAATGATATAATTTTCAATTCATTAGGATGTAAACTACTTTGTCTCTTAAAGGAGTCCCTCTAATATAAAATTGCATATTCAAATAATTCCTTTTTTAGTAAAGATATAATGATATTGTTGGTTGCAATAAGGATTCAGGAAGGAGTTTGCTTATGTGAACACAGAAGGAGAAACTATATAGAACTCTACAAGTTTCTTCTTATCTGGCTGCAAATGCAGAAGCTTGTTGATATTTTAATTGAACTTTCATCCTTTGGAATGCCGCCAAACCTCTTGTTTGGAGTTGTTTAATTACATGATTCTTGCCATGAAATATTTATACTTGTAGCATTGTAATAATTCAATGAATAGTGAATTGAACATATTTTTTCTTTTCTTTTTCCTTTTCTTATTTGCTAAAATCTTGTTAAATACTTGAAAATCGTAAATAACAAGGAATTTTCATTATAATTCGTTAATGACAAATGATAAAAATAAAAGATATTTATGTTAAAGAATACAAAAGTAAAAACACGGTACGTGCAACGCACTTACGCGACCACTAGTAATTTAGAGAAATGGACAAATCTTTTTTGACTGGCGACAAAAACATTTATTAATAGAATATTCGCGATATACAACGAATCTTATTTATTAAAAAAATTAATTTGCGGATTGCCAAAAAAAAAATCCCATGAATGAACATTTTTTTGATTTCCACTCAGTTAATAAATACTTTTTTAATTTTATAATAACGATCAACATTCGAAAATATAAACTACCGAAAGCCTCCATATTTTGTTCAATAATAATTTTATTTTAAAATTAAATTATTTAAGTTTTTTATATTTATGTAGTATTTTTTGGTTTAGTGTTTTAATAGTGTCATATGACTATGTAGCATGTATCGAGATACGTCATATGAAAAATCACAATTATATGATATGTCTCGATATGCTACATGACCGTATAGTGTCATACATATCGTGCTAGAACATTCGTAGCCTCAAAAGAGTGTATAATAATAATCTATATATTAATAATAAGAAAAGTCTGTCATTGTAATTTCTCACCACCGGTCTAGTATCATAAGAATGCTGGTGACGTCACTAGTAGATAACAATTAAATTTGTTTTACATTTTTTAAAATTTTTTCATTACTTTCTGTTTTTATTTTATTATTATTCATTTTTGGGATAATTAAGAATATTTTCTTAGAGAAATTCATAGGAATCTCTTTGGATAATTATAAGTTTTATTATGATTGTATTGGATAATAACTAAATTTGTTTTATATTTTTTTTTAATTTTTTCCTACTTTCTGTTTTTGTTTAATTATTCATTTTTTAATAATTAAGAATATCTTCTTAAAGAAATTCACAAGAATCTCTTTCGATAATTATTAGTTTTATTCTGATTGTATTGGATAACAATTAAATTTATTTTACATTTTTTAAATTATTTCCCTACTTTATGATAAAATAACTTGAATTTTCATGAACTTTCTTCCTTAACAAACAACAAGTGATTTTTTGTATAATTAAAAATATATTTCTTAAATAAATTTATAAGTTATAAAAAATAAATTTTATTGAAATTTATTTTGATTAAGAGTTTATATTAACTTTTTATTCTATATTTTGCGTTCCCTTCAAAGCTTTAATTTATTACAGACGTAGGAGTAATATAATCGGTTGTTGATTTGATTAGACAATTTTTTTTACATTAGTTTTTCTTAGTAGCAATATTATTTTATTTTAAAATTGAATTGACGTCAGATATATAACACCAAATTATCTATTGTGATTTCCCACATGGTGTACCCCAATACATCGTATGACACTATTAACATATTATATTACATGATATTAAATCAGAATTAAGTATGAGTTCTAATCAACTGTATATTACTTTTATTACATTTAATATATATTTAATTGTAACTAAATACATATTAATGCTGAATTTTCTTATTATTATTGTTTTTCCCGTGCAATGCATGGGCGAAAATTATAGCAATAATAATAATAATCTATCTCTCTCTCTCTCTCTCTCTCTATATATATATATATATAATAAGAAAATTGTAGCTTTTCCCGTTCAATTTTAGACACTATAAGATTTCTGACTCTATAAGATTTCTTGTGGCATCATTTAATTTCCTTTTTCTATTTTTATTTTTATCTTTTTTTTAAATGGTTACACTAATATATATATATATACACACACACACTAGTGGGCATGCGTGCCTTGCACGTGTTTAGTTTTATTTTTTGTTAGAATTTGTGTGGAAGATTAGTATAATTTCAAATAGTTTGTTAAGTAGAAATGACATTAAAGTATTAATAAGATAGCCAATACAGATAAGAAGCTGCTATGAAGAATGAGCGTCTGCCTTCGAGAATGGTGGTATAAGTTCTCTTCTTTGAACATCAAAAAAGCAATTGGGCCTAAAGTAAACTACTTCCATTTGCTGAGCAATTCCAAGGAAGACAACAACAAACACCTGTGATCGGAGAAGAGATGAGCAGACTAACTCTGAATGCACATGAGAAGTCCAGGTCCAGCAAAGCAAAGAGTAATAGAAGCTCAATGTGTAACACCAGTGGACTTCATGAGAAATCTGATGGATAACTGCAACTAAAACCTGAAACAAAAAATGATCCAAAGTTGGGGGGAGCAAGAAGTAAATATTAATTTTGAATAAATGAATGTGTACAAGCAGGGACATTTTCCAAAAAAAAATTCATACCTACTTGTACAGTTGATCGATGAGATCTATGTCTCGCTGGCTCAAATGTTTCTTCAATATTATTGGCAAACACCATGAAAGCTCATTTTGTCGTCATTTTAAACTATTAACCAATAAGTTAAATTGGTATAATGACATTAGCTTTAAGAAAAATAAAAGGAAAAATAAGGTTGGTCCAAATAATTTCTCAACTAAATATCGAGTCTTGACGTGGCCAAACAAACAAACAAATAAAAAATATTAAAAGAATAATGAACCATTTACCATCTAACTATGAACTTGTCCTACCAAGACTTCTAATTTCTTTTCCAATAAAACGATCATTCATCTTATCAAATCTAAGAATGGAAAATTGACCTTTATTGATAAATCCAACTATGCTACCAATCATTATCTTAAATAGCTGCAAAAACTAAACTGGAAAGGGATAATTACAGGAAGAAGATTTTAGGGAAAACACTTAGTGCTTGGACAAAAGAGAGAAGCAACTCAGATGAAGAACAACAAACCAATATTCATTTTAACTTGTAGATGACTATACGAAACTCAACTTAATTACAACAGATACATAGAAACATGCTTCAGACACATACAAAGTAAGTTTCAAATGCAATTATAAAGTAAAGCCAATGACAAATTAAATCACAGTTTCGTTAGTTTTTAGAACACTGCAAAGAAACCTTGTAAGGTTCAAAAGAAATAGGCATTTGTGGATAATTTCTATATATGAAACAATGTAAAAAGACCAAACAGTGTTCATAACATTACCAACAAACTTATAAGGTACAAAAGAAATAGAATTTTGTGCATTAATTTCTATATATAAATGAAACCATGTGAAAAAACCACTTTGCAAGTTGAAATACATTCCAAGTCTAATAAAGCTGTTGTCCTTCCTAAAAGGCTAAAATCCCAAAATCACCAAAACGGAAGAGAATTACTTTTAGATTTACACATTACAATCAGAATTTCAATTTTAAACCTAAAGAATTGAATACATACAAATGAGGTATTTCGAGAGAAAAATATATTCCAAACAACCGGTATACCTTTTCCATTTTCTGGCAACTGATTGTTGTCAAATAACCAAACAAATCCAGCAAACAAAGAATAAAGTGTGCACAATTTGGTATTTCCTTTTCGGAGTTTTTGGATAGCATATTTATATTTAAAAAATAAAAAAAGGATAAAATAGGACTTATTCATGATAAATTTGGGTCTGTTACATGAATCCATCTTGCAATTCCATTTGCTCAAAAATTGCAATTATAAAAAACTAACAAAATGAAAATCAACTTTATCATAGGTGTAGTGAATAACTCAGTAAATGATAAAGATCATGAAATTTAAATTTCATATAGATTCACAGAAATCTCAATTAAAAAAAATCACCTACTCCGTCTCCAGTACATTTTAGTATTGACTATTGAATCAGCATCCAAGAAATATCCAGATAACAGTAATCCTTTGGCATAAATTGCATAATTAAAATAAACAGAATCAAGAATCCAACTGCAGCACATAATCTCAGTTAACTGTCAGACATTGATTTCATAGATACATAATCCATAAGAAATAGATATAGCATCTACATATATAAAAAAATAAAATTTCAACAAATAAAATTTCAACAGATGGTTTTAAAGAAGCTTATATACGGAAAAACCCAGGGGAAAAATTAAGGAAGGAAGAGAAAAATGTAATCTGGGAATTGGGAAATGTCATCATGAACCTGGAAAGAATTAATCAAAACAAGCCAAAAATCAAGCTGATAACCAGCCGGCCCCAGATGCAATAAATCCCAACGATCTAACAAAAAACAGTCTTTCTACATTCATTATCATGCAATTTCAGAAAGAGAATTCACGAACTTCTGACAGAGAGACATAATCAGAGAATTCACGAACTTGATCAGTAAATATTCAGAGGGGGAAAAACAAAATAAAATAAAAAACTTAAGCTGAAATTAAACAGAAGTTCCCAGGAATCTCTGTTTAATTTCCCCAATCAAGGAACAAAGTGAAACCCCACCGATTAATTAGACCACTCTAAATAATTAAGATAGAAAACTTGTAGTTCAATCCACGCCAACAAGAGATAAGAAAAATGAACCAAATGTGTATAATTCCACAGCACAAGGTGGAGACTTTACGAATAAATACAGAGGGTTACCTGCTGCAGCGAGTTAGACACAAGAAGGCACGAATTTTGCATAGTATTTCACCACCGGCCACCGTCGCTGAACGTTGGTAGAATCTTGAGCAGATCGGCTCTGACAAAAAGGAAAAGAAGAAACCAGGCTAAGCTTGAAGAAAGAGTGCCGATCTGCCAAAGATCTAGGTTACAATGGTATCAAGGGGGAGAGAACGGGAGAAAAAAAGAAGAACTGAAGGGCTAAAATAGGAAATAGAATGAAAAAAAGTCAGGGTAAAATAGTAAAGATACTGTTCTAAAGAACAGTAAAATGTGAGAGCTGAACAGTATCAGTGGGAGAATCCGTTTATATATAATAGTGATATAATATAAGAGAATGATGACTTTTCTCGCTCATATCAGGATATGTAAGATTTCTGTCTCTATAAGATTTTTGATGACATTATTTAATTTCTTTTTTATATTTTTATTTTTACCTTATTTTTTTGAAATTGTTACACTAATTTATTAAATAATATTTAATTTTCCCTTTATTAATCTATATGCGATCTCTCAATTCGCGGTGGTTTCTTTAGCTAAATATTTTGAATTAGGGATCTGTTACTTATCAAATCAAACACGAAATTAATTGAGAATTCTATTTAAAAAAAGCACATAGTAGTCTTTATGATTTGAAAACACATTGATAGCACCTATCTAAACAAATAAGTTTCTAAAAATTTGTAATCTTAATTGTAGTCTTTATGATTAGAAAACACATGCATAGCACGTATTTAAACCAATAAGTTTCTAAAATTTTTGTAACTTTAATTGTAAATTTCAATTTTTAATGATTTTGAAAAAAATTTTATATGGTTATTGTACTGCAATAATCAAATTGAATTTTTTTAAATTATAATAATTCAATTTGCTGATCTTATAATTAAATTAGAACTTTTTGATAATTTCTTATGTAACAAAAGTTTCATTTTTTCATTTTAAATATAGTTTTACTGTATTTGGAGTTGGATTATTTATTTGAGAGATATATGAATGTTGATATGATTGCTCTGTAATAGTTGTTCAACAATTTTATAAATATTTTACTTTATTGAATCACCTCAATTAATTTTTATTTATATATGCATAATTAATTGATGCTGTAATTCAAACAAGTGTTATAGTAATTAGTTTTTTCACATTATTGACAGAAGGTTATAAGATGCGACACACCTGCCCCTCTCCTCACTTCTCCTATACCCACCGTATATATATAAAAAAAAAGAATTAACTGGTTCAAAAAGTGTTAATGACAAATAAATTCATTTATAATAGAATAATTATAAAAACTTATGTTTCATAATACTAATATGACTCAACTAGCTGTATTAATAATTTATACTACCTTTATCCAAAAAAGATGGACCAACTTTCTTTTTTTTGTCCCAAAATATGGTCTAGTTTTTTTTTTAAAATGTAGTTAAAATATTAGTTATCTTATGTGTCTTTATTTAATACTTATAATTATCACAAAAATAGAACTATTAAAGAGTAATAATTAATAAATAAAGGGGTAATACTATTAAATAAATTTTTCTTAATTTATATAAAATATGATTATCTTTTTGGGATAGAGATAGACAGATAATATTAAATTTTTGTATTAAAATTCATTGACATTGGTTATTAGAATATCATAGAGAGACATGTTTATATGATATAAATAACTGATATTGATCCTCCTTCATTTCCCTATACGCACTGTATAAAAAAAGAAAAAAATTAACTAGTGTAAAAAGTGTTATCAATAAATAAATCTAAATATAATAGAATTGTTATAAAAACTTATATCTCATAATGCTAATACTTGACTCAACTTGCTGTATTAATAATTTATTAACTTTTGTATAAAAATTCATTGACATTTGTTATTAGAGTAATTCTAGGTAAACATATTTATCTGATATAAATAATTGTTATTTGTTAGTTGGCAAACATGAATTGATTATTTATATGTAAGTAGTGAATTTGAAGGTTTACAATTATCTAATACACAGTTGATATCTAAACATGTCATTTTTTCATATTAAATAAATATGTCTCTCTATAATTACTATTGTTATTATTACTTTTAGATATCGTATAACGCACGGTGAGAATAATAATAATAATAATAATAATAATAATAATAATAATAATAATAAATGGGGAAAAAGTGGGTGGAAGTCTGGAAGAGAAGAAAATATTTAAAATTCAAATTCGTGGAACCCCCCCCCCACTATAAATTGACAATTTCTCTCTATCCCACAGCATTTGCAGTGTTTCCTCCGTCTCCTATCTGGCGTTCACACCAAGGCCGCCACACAGTGAGAAAGAGAGGGCGAAGGATAATCGTCGCCGCCATTTCTTTAATCGGAGTTTGGCTTTCTGATTGGCTTTCAATTCTTTGCCTTTTTTATAATCCTTCTTTCGAATTCAAGGTAACCGTTACTATTTCCGTTATTTTTAGCTCAATTATTTCATTAAACTTTTAATTTTGGTTTTTGACGAGCAGAAACAGTTTTATGTTTTGATTGATATGGTCTGATTACTGACAGTGATATAAAAATACGCTTGAGGTTATAGATCCTTTTTTGACCTTTTATTTAGCTATGCTTTGAACTGAAGAGTTAGGTTAGTGGAAATTCTGTTCAACAACTTGATCTGATTCCGATCCGTTTGCTATGTATTGAATCTTATGTTCGATCTGTCTCCCGTTCCTTCAGATCTGCTGTTTCCTGCTTCATTTTTGTATATCCAAGCTAACGGGTTGTTATGGTGGTTGATCCGTGGGTACAGCATTAATTTCTGTATTTTCCGGATGAAATTTTCATGTTTACTGTGTATGAATTTAGATAATTGCTACTAAAGAAAATATAGTAATTATGTATGTAATAAAAATTCTGATAGATTTTGAATGATTGGAAAAAAGAATATTTTTAACTAGCATATTATGTGAATTCCCTTTAGAGTTAAATAACATCATCTAATTGCTTTGAAACAGTTTAGCTACTTTTGGCAACTTGTGTGTCAATGCACAGTATCACTGCAGTTTTTTGTTTACAATCAGTCAAACTTCGCGTTGTTTTCTTGTCTGTTTATTGTGTATGTTTTCTGGAGCCAAGATTTTGTGCATAAGGTTGCCCCTTTCTTTTACTCACTCTGTGTGTCTGATTCATTATTAAGTAAGAGAGCTTATTACAGTTTCTGTCACTTCACACTGTTCCAGTTGAGTTGAGCGATGCGTGTCTGTATCTTTCTTTTTTTTGGGTTTGTATTTCTGTCTTTCATGCTATCTGTCCTCTCTATTAAATAAGATTTAATGTTCTGTCTTCCAGTTCATAGACAATGGCTGATGGTGAGGATATTCAACCCCTTGTTTGCGACAATGGAACCGGAATGGTGAAGGTACTTAAAAAATTTAAGTTATCTAGTCTCAATTTGGTTAAATCATTAAGGAATGAATTACAAACAAGTTGTTCTATGTTTCATATGCAGGCTGGTTTTGCTGGTGATGATGCTCCCAGGGCTGTCTTCCCGAGTATTGTTGGTCGCCCACGACACACAGGGGTTATGGTTGGGATGGGTCAGAAGGATGCTTATGTGGGAGATGAAGCTCAATCCAAGAGAGGTATCTTGACTTTGAAGTATCCCATTGAGCATGGTATAGTCAGCAACTGGGATGATATGGAGAAGATATGGCATCACACTTTCTACAACGAGCTCCGTGTTGCTCCTGAGGAGCACCCTGTGCTTCTCACTGAGGCACCACTCAACCCCAAGGCCAACAGAGAGAAAATGACTCAGATCATGTTTGAGACCTTCAATGTTCCTGCCATGTATGTTGCTATCCAGGCCGTTCTTTCTCTATATGCCAGTGGTCGTACAACCGGTGTGTATGAGTTTGTGGGATCTAAATTTCTATCCTTTATGCATATATATTTCAATTGTAGTATCATAATTCCCCGTGGACTTTTATTTTTGAACAGGTATTGTTTTGGATTCTGGTGATGGTGTGAGTCACACGGTTCCCATTTATGAAGGCTATGCCCTGCCTCATGCCATCCTTCGTTTGGATCTTGCTGGTCGTGACCTCACAGATTACCTCATGAAGATTCTCACTGAAAGAGGTTACATGTTCACCACGTCTGCTGAACGGGAAATTGTTCGCGACGTGAAGGAGAAGCTTGCTTACGTGGCTCTTGACTACGAGCAGGAACTTGAGACATCAAAGAGCAGCTCATCTGTTGAGAAGAACTATGAATTACCTGATGGACAGGTTATCACAATTGGGGCTGAGAGATTCCGTTGCCCAGAAGTCCTGTTCCAGCCTTCTTTGATTGGAATGGAATCTTCAGGAATCCACGAGACTACATACAACTCCATCATGAAGTGTGATGTTGATATCAGGAAGGATCTGTATGGTAACATCGTTCTCAGTGGTGGTTCGACCATGTTCCCAGGTATTGCAGACCGTATGAGCAAGGAAATCACCGCATTGGCTCCCAGCAGCATGAAGATCAAGGTCGTTGCACCCCCAGAGAGAAAATACAGTGTCTGGATTGGAGGATCAATTCTTGCATCCCTCAGCACCTTCCAGCAGGTTAATTCCTTTTTGTTAATTTATCATGTCCAGCTAAATCAGCTCTTCAGTGAAGTTTGTTAGAACCTTGTGTATTGCAATTGACAAATTTCTTTCTGCTTTAACAGATGTGGATTTCAAAGGGTGAGTACGACGAGTCCGGTCCATCAATTGTCCACAGAAAGTGCTTCTAAGCTGCTAGTACTTTGTGGGTGAGCTTTTCTTCATTTATGCAGTTTTTCATGTTGTGTTGCAACTTAGTTTGGTCGACATGAAGTTTTGAGGTTGGGTAATGAAAGGAAGGGATAATGTAATTCTGGTCTATCCATATCCCAGCTCATGCAGTTCTCATTCTTGTTATTTTATGGATTATGAGAATGTAACGACCTTTCCTTGTCTTATGATACATTACTTTCCTTGTGTCACTTTAATAGGTAACTAGTTTGAGACTGATTGATTGTATTATTTCTCGTTTTATTGCATCGGTTCCTTTCATGACATTCATATTTGGAAATCCGTCCTGGGAACAATTGTGTTAATATAATTTTATTATTTTATTAGAAACTTAATATTTACTTATTTAGTTACTTCTTTAAGTATACGTATACGCAAATACTTTAAAATCACCTGCAAATTTTAATTTTTGATTCAATAATGCTATTTTGTCACCACGGTTGATCAATTATTTTTAGGAACTTAATATTTACTTATTTAGTTACTTCTTTAAGTATACCTATACGCAAATACTTTAAAATCGCCTGCAAATTTTAATTTTTTATTCAATAATGCTATTTTATCACCACGGTTGATCAATTATTTTTAGGTATTCACATATCTTGACCTATCATTAGCAAAAATTTTACTCTTCCGATCTGAGGGGGTTAGTAACCCTCATTTCCATGTGGCAATAAATGGGAGGTGAGAATGGGTCTTACCTTAAATCAAGAGTTTTTTTTTTTATTTTTTTTATTTCATACAAGGTGTACTAAATTTGTAGGCACCTCTAACACTCTTATATTTACTTAAATGTCTTTGGTTTGATCTTTTTTGAAATGACAATCTTTGGGTAGATTCAAATGTGTATAAATTTTTTTATATTTGTATAATTGTATGTACAAATAGCACTCTTCCACCCATATGATTGGTAAGCATCATACCATTAATGACATATGAACTTTTTTATTTAACAGGTTTTCTGCACCCTCTCAATTTTTATGGGGAATCTTTTTTGATGCTTTGTCTATACTCGTAAGTCAGCTTGTCTGTTATTAAGATTTCTGTCGTTTATGTGAATGATGTGTGTCAGGATTGCCCATTCCTCAGTGGTTATTTTCAATAAGCATAAGGCTTAAAATGCATTGCTAGTTATATCATTTGGCTTGCTAAGCCACCACAAAACTTTTCGTCGGATATGGTTTTCAGCTACCATGTACTACCTCAATTCTGTGAAAATAGGTTTAGTTTTCATTTTTATTTGTCCCACATTATAGTCTACTTATATAAACGATGTTGAACAATTAATTTTTTTTCAAATATGCCTTTGAACAATTAATGACTATACTGACTAAATAAAAAGTGATTAAATATTAAATAAAGATATATTAGGGAATTAAGTGTACATTTTCTATTTCCAAACACATTAAATCACATTTCTTAATCCACGAGATTTGTTGACTTGGGCCTATTTATATGACAGGGTTAGTATTTTTCATCGAAAGATTTTCAGCTATTTTCGTTTATGTGCATGATGTGTGTAAGGATTGTCCTTTCCTCGATGGGCATTTCAATAAGCATGAAGCTTAAAATGCATTGCTAGTTATCCTTTGGCCTGCTTGGCCACCACAAATTTATTCATCCATTGTGATTTTCAGCTACCATATGCTTTTCATTGGATATAAGATTTCGTCTATTACAGCAAGTTAGTCGTCGTTGGGTCACTGTTCCTGTTTTCCAATCCCATGGTTTCTTCTCTTGTCATCTACTGTACGATACAGGTTGAGCACTGCAAAACGGGTTATTTGTGTTGTTTAGAACTTGAAACGGGGTTGATTACCTTAGATGTCAACTATAAATGTTCAAGTACATGTCTAGTACTATTACGTATCAAATGGTGATGTGACATTAATATTAGTATATTATCAAGCGTCATTCAAATTACATCGATGAATAATATTATGCTATATCATCTATTTGGTGCTTGAATACTTTTTAAATATCAATTAACTGGTGTTTGAATATTCCTATATATTCTTTATACCTTGTCCTTGCATGACCCTTTTTCTTTTACCACAATGTTAGACTCCTGGTTAACGGTTCAAGTCTTTTCACCAAAAAATTTGAAAGCACGCGAAAGCGGACAAATCAGAGATGACTATCGGACAAATCAGAGATGGCTATTCATGTGATTCTCTCTTAAATGAAAATTTGAGAGTATCACAGAGAACAAAATTTTTCACGAAGAACCATTCTTCTGGAGGGAGTGTCTTTGTCTTCATTGAGAGGTGTCTTTTGTTTTGAACCATAAGATAGATTTGGCTTAACTGATCGACTATAATTGAAAATCTTGTATTTCTTGCAATTAGTTCTTGTATTTCTGAAAATACCAAAAATTTGGAAAAATTTGCAATTAATTTTTGTATTTCTGCAAATACCAAAAAACTGGCACCAAACAATGATCTCACCACACGCTCCTCAAATTACATCAGCAATGAGTATTATATCATATCATCTGTTTGGTGTGGTAATGACACTAAACAACTTGTACTTGAACATTTTCAGGTGTGCTATTGAAGAGCTAAGCAAAAGGAAAGAAGAATGCAGAAGAGGTGCAAGAACTTTCAGAATGACTTGAAGGATATCACTAAGCAACTCACTAAGAGAAAACAGGATGCTGGGAACAGGCCTGGGGCAACGAAAGACAAAAACCCAAGAAAGAAAGCATGAACTGGAATCAACAAAAAAAGAATTGCGGCACAGACACAAGAAAATTCTTGACAAAGTTGAAGAACAAGAAAGAACTTACACGAGCAGTGAAGGAACAGGTTGAGTTGAAGCAAAGGCTAAATGAATCCAGGAGCAAATATGACAGATTGATGGCACAAGTTAATTGCTTGGATAGACAACAGATGCATGAAATAGAAGGGATGACAGATTGTCGACAACAGTCAAAAAACCTGAAACCTCTTTTAGCCGGAGCCGGTCTTTATGGTTGAATGATGGAACCCTGCACGGCTGTAAAGAAGGAACTGTTACCTCGCTGTCACCATGGCCATGGATTGATGATGAGGGCACTGTAAAGGAATGCCTCAGAAATTCAAACTTGACTGTCTATTCCCTAGATAATAATAATGCCATGACGATCCCATACAGAACCCATTGGAGATTCATTGATTTAAATACGAAAAACAAAATATATCACTTTATTCCTTTATTAGATAAATAAAATAACCTATTCTGGATCTGATGACCCCAAATACATTGGGAATGAAGTTGTATCGATACAAGTGTGGGGGGAAAAGTGAAGCTTAAGCTGTTGACAGTGCACCGCAGAGTGATTTGTATGCACTGACACAGTGTTTGAATTTCTCTTCTGCAACTGTCTGCATCAAGAATGCAAAATCATATTAACACCTCCCATCAGAATGTATAGTCAGGACTAGTTTGGTACATAGTGTTGAACAATACTGGGAAAAAAAATAATAATAAATAAATCCGGAAAAAAGAAAAAAAGGCTTCTTTTCCCATCTAATGCCATCCGGTATCATCAAATGAACGTTGCCGAAAATTGTTATAGCAGCTTTCAATCCAATAAGGAACCACAGAAGTTATCACTAAATGCCTTAGAAATAATTTGATCAAATATAGAGAAAAATTACTGCACCCATTAATTCATCTTGAAGCAGATTCAGTCTGCATTATCAGGAACCAAAATGTGAATCTAGTCAATTAGAAATGTTATTTATCAGGACCAGTATTTACATCCATATTAACCTAAGCACATGTTCCGTACCCGATAAAAAAAAAAAAAAAAAAACTGACTAATTTTTCTTTCTTAACTAGTTTTTGAACGTGCGTTGCACGTATTACGTCTCATTTTTAGTTTAAATTTGCGTAGATATTGTTATACAGTGCGTGTAATTAATAATACATAAATCATTAATAATATTTGCTTTAATAATAAAATAAAATAAAATACAATATATAACCCATAGTACCTGTCTATGAATAAAATTCCAAATCTAAAGTATATTTTCATTTAAAAAAGTCAAAATTACATTATAAAATGGTCCGTCTGATTGCTCATTGAGCTTGCTTTTTCGTTTCTAAAACATTTGATATATACAAATAGGAAGTAATTTTCAGGCCCCATATTTATATAAGTAAAATAAAATAATGCATGGTATAAAGAGAAGACTTCAGAAAATAAACATATTTGATAAAATAAAATAAATTCTGGTATAAAGAAAAGACTTGAGAAAATAAACATATTAGAAACTAAATATAAAAGCTACAAATATGCCTGACTTCATTAAAAAAAATAAGCATTTAGAATATTATCGTCCTAGTTAAAGATTTACGGGGCAAAACTCGCCACTATTATACCTTCTAATCGTATAATTTTTTGGTCATTAAATCATAAGCCCATAAAACGAAAAAGAAGAAAACTACAAAAGATAGATAAACGCATAGATACATTACACAGGTGTTAGAAAAATACATAAACATATAAATGAATACAGTGGTTTTACACATTTATTTTTAAAACTCATCACAAAATAAAACTCAAAAAAAGTGAAAAAAAAAAGAAGAAAAAAGGTAGGCGTATAATTTTTTGGTCATTTAATCATAAGCCCAGAAAATGAAAAAGAAGAAAACTACAAAAGATAGGTAAACGCATAGATGCATTACACATGTGTCTAAAAAATACATAAACATGTAGATGAACACAGTGGTTTTGCACATACTCATTTTCAAAACACATCACAAAATAAAAACTAAAAAAAGGGAAAAAAAGAAGAAAAAAGGTACGCTCAGCAAACTTTAAAAAAAATGGAAAAGAAAAATGTAGAAGTTTCCAGCGGGGATAGCAAACCTAAAGAGACAAAAAAAAAAAAAAAAAAAAGAGGAAAAAAGTCACTGTTGAATGAACAGTAGTTTGCCAGGTTAGCTTTTTATAATTTAAAAAAAAAAAAAAAAGTGAGATACTATCAAATCTACCAAACACATGTTAGACACACAATATCCTGATGGTTAAAAAATAATATCACATGCCAGTAACCTATACTGCACCAAAAGTAGCATGTGGTTAACTATATCATCTACTTATTTAAGTATTCTAAACAAAGCGTAATGAGTACTGATGTAACATTGGTATTAGATAAAAGATGATGAAATTGACCTGTGAAGGACCTGGATGCTTGTCAGGATGCCACTTCAAAGCTGACGAGTGAAAGCTGCATGACAACATGAGAGAGAAATTTTATCAATTAAGATTTACGCTTACTGCATCACAGAAACATCTTGTTTGCCTAAGCCTAGAAAAGTTCACTTAAAGGAAAAGGAGTAAGTTCTGAAATAATAGCATATATTGGTCCAAGTTGGAGAGGAGTGATGTAAGAGTTACTTCTGAAATAAGTAAAAATTGAAAGAAAAATAAGCATGTTTCACCATGCTTAAAAGATTTAAAGATGGTTATTTGAGTTATAATAAAAATCAAGATTGGGAATAAGTTAATTTCAAATTAGTAACATTTTTTAACTTAAAAGTAGGAAGAAAGTCAAGCTTAGCCAAACAAGCAATTTTAAACAAAAAGCCAAAAGTTACCTGCGGCTTTTTAAGTTTAATACATGAAACAAAGAAATCAGTATACTCACGCAGCCTTGACATCCTCAATCTTCAAAGGACCGGCTGGTGGTAAACCAAGAGTTATCCTATCCGAATATGTTCCGACAACGGAAGATCCATAATTGAATTCACCCCCACTTTTAGTATCTTGTTCCTCATAACTTCTGTTATTCCAACCAAAATCTCCTTTCCAGTCAAATCCCATTTCCCAAGGTTTAAACTCTTTTCCCAAAAGTCGCCTGAAATATTCTCTCAGGGTGTGCATCAAAGTCTTCAAACATGTTGTCCTTCCGACGCTTACCTAAAGATGAGCAGAAAAAGGAAACCAACAATTAGAAAATGATGGTTACAAATAAGACAAGCTCACAAGGTAACTAAAAACCGGACAGGTAACAATAGTTTTATCAATGACTGACTTCTCTATTATGATGACCATAAATGGATGAAATATCTTGATCCAAATAGAACTAGAATGATTGAGAATGAGTTGTTGAAATTTGTGTAGTACATGTAGGCCTGATAAGATACATGGATAAGAATGGCTTGAACTACTTCTGTTTCGAAATAGAAAAAGCTAGGCTAAGACGGGCTTTGACCTCTCATTTGAAACTTTCCATGAAAAAGGTTCTAAGATTCAAACAACCCTCAATCTCTTAAATTCGTTAGCATTAGTTCATGGAGTTCCAACTTATTATAAGATCTCAGTCCTGCAAAATTGCATACCATCTTTGAAATGCCAATCAAATTATCCACAAACTGGTCATATTATAAGATACATGAATATGATTGGTTTGACCTATGTCTGTTTTAGACTAGAAAATTGTGGGCTAACAGAGGCTTTAACTTCTTGTTAGAAACTTTCCAAGAAACTTGAAATGTTTCTAAGATTCAGCAGACAGCAATCTTAATAGCTCACATTCACTAGCAATGATTCACCGCATTCCAACTCATTATAAAACCTCAATCCTGAAAAAATTTAAAACAGTCTTTCTCACCTTTTTCAAATGCCAGTTTTATCATAAACTAACTGATCATTCAAAAGGGTAAGAAATAAAATCAAGATACATGAGCTTTTCATCAACAAATAAATAACTAACCAGAAGTTATTAGGCATAGAAACAGATTATCCATTACTCTTACCTCATTACTTATTAGGATACTTGACAGTTATCCACTAGATCTAACTTGAGCTTGATAACGCTATGAAAACATTTAAATACTAGATATGTCATTTGAAGAACTTCAAGGTGCTTCAACACTATTACACAGGCACACTTGTACCCCCTGATTCTCACCACTCATTTCTATTCTGTTTATAAACAGATATACCAATCTAACAAGTCAAATTTTGGTACTTCGAAAATGACAAACATAGGTTTCCCAGTGTAAGCCTGAGAAAATACATGTACATAGGTATTCGACGAAAGTCCTCCAGAAATAGAGAAATAAAGTTTAAATTTAACACAAATAGCTAAAATAATATAGATAATAATGCTAATAAGAATAGGTCAATGAAGCCATTAATGTAAAGATGACTAACGCTTTATTTTCTTGTGGTAAGATCTCCGAGCTTGACGGGAAGCTTTAATTCGAGATTTCTTGTTTACTTGGTCTTCATATTCTGCTTCTATTTTATGAAAGGCCTCCTTGTAATTGGAAAAAGGAAAAAAGGGTCAAAAAATCTATATTAACAAAGAAAATCTACAACTAACAAAGGGAAAAGGTAGGTAATTGTCACGTTGCAGGTGCATAATAATTAATACCCATTTGACTTTTCAAACAGTAAATAGAAATTAAACAAAAACTGAAACTAAATGCTTCCACTGAAACTAAATGCTTCCACCAAAATCAGCAAAAAAAAGGGCTTTGTTTGAAATTTCAACATAGCTTCACATAACATAGATCAAAAAATATATAGGGTTATCCTAGATACATATTACGTCAATCACATAAAATATAAAAACCATATGCATTCAAGAATAACCAAGCACAAAGTTAATTCGGCTCTATGGTTTCGGATTCACTTTGAGAGAGAAAGATATTGATTTTCACCCACTTTGATTATTTGGTGAATTGAACTATTCGTACTATTTACTGTGTCCCACTAAACACAAGTTGTGAAGTCCAATAGAAATGTAATTGAGGAACATTATATAATTCCTTCGATATAACTCGACCAAATTTGAGCCTAATTGGGAGCTAAATCTTACAGCCGTTTT
>CAVNYN010222498.1:8849-19813 GCA_963692815.1 Nyctanthes arbor-tristis
CCCCCCCCCCCCCCCCCCCCCCCCCCCCCCCCCCCCCCCCCCCCCCCCCCCCCCCCCCCCCCCCCCCCCCCCCCCCCCCCGATGTGATATCTACTCTCCACATTTTAAAATTAGATTATATATGTTTAGTGTAGTACATAAAGCTCTTGAGGCTTTAAGTGCAAATTTATGCTTATAATATCATTTTGACATTGATGTTCAAGCATAGAAGGATGGGGAAGAAAACACTTGTGAGTACAAATGTAATAGTTACGTGGGAAGAAAATCTGGTGTTCAAGCATTGTTAGGTTGGCTACATATTTTGGGTGAAAAAGCTTTAGTTTTGCCTAAAACGTATATATTTAAAAAAAAAAAGGACGTCTCTTTCTCTCTTCCCGTGCAGTCCTATCGATTTATCTCATATAGACTTTTGTAATCTGTTCGTACGACGGTATGAGTGGAAGAATAAAATTTTGGATCTAGATTATATTAACCTTGTAATCTCAGAAAAATAAATAAAATGTGGAAGGCACAGATACAGGAAAGAAAAGAAACACATGGTGTTTTAGATGAATTACTGAAACTAGAAGCTTATGATACTTGAGTTTCAGGAACACAGTATAAAAATTGCAACTTCCCAAAATATGAAGTACAAATTCAAATTTTAATTATCAGTTCATCGATTACATTGATCTGTTTGCCTCAAGTGGTGGATCATTTTATACATAAGATTTAACTGCAGCCCATGATGACAGGTCCAATTTTTGGTAACCTATTTCTTATATGTATGCGTTTCATGTGATAAATTTCATTTTGGTGATATTACTAGAGATATTTCTATAAAAAAAGGAGCTTGGACACAGTTTCATGCGAGGCTTTAACAAATATTAACTATGTGTGGCCATACTCAGGTGAAAGTGGTTCCGAGATTGTTGCTCGATTGAAGCGCGATTTAGCGCCCACAATGATTAGTGGTGTTATGAGACTGGCCTGTGTGTGATTTCGTGACATTCAGATTTATCCCTGTTAATCTACAGGTGAGATGATTCTTATGTTTGACAACACTGTTGAAATGATTCTTACGTTGTGAACCTTTTATTAACAAATGAGCTAAAAGCAAAGGCTAACCTTTCTTTTTTCGCTTCCTTGTCTTTTATTTTCCATTTCGAGCAAGGGATTTTCCCCCCCTTTTTTAACACAGTTTATGAGAAGAATAACTTAAAGATACATGTGTTTTTGTTATGGCAGCCACTGGTGAGCAACTCATTTTCGTATATATGGACTGTATACATGACATACATGGCAAGCTTAGAGAAAGTTAGCACAGCGTGAGCATATATTAGCAGCTGACTGCAGCTTCTCATCATCTCCCCCAATGAGTCCACGACTGTGTGGCTCAGTTAGAACAGCTACATGGGATCTCAAAAGAACTCCTAGAAAGCATCTTTCAGAATGTTGATTTAGTAAAACTGATGGAAGAAGCCACAAGCTGCAGAATTATTTAGTACTCTTCTAACAACAATTAATTTCAGTCTCGCAGAGACTAGTAGGGAAGGGATTATATATTAGACTGCTAGCCATAACACAAGTTCTCATGATTTGCTTGTATGATGTTTATTTTCCCTTCATGGATTTGAACATGGTTTCATTATGTTGTAACTTGTCCTTGTTAAGGATACAACTTCGAAAATTATTTCATTAACTTTGAGCTATGCCTTATATCTCCTTTCTTTGTATGTATTTTGATTTCTGCAAATTATTAAGGACAACTTCCTCTCTTTTCTTTTTGTTTTGCTTTGCCCTTCCCTCCCTCTTTTTTGGAAGAGAAACTGGATCAATTCATTGAGAATTCTATCAGAGGTTCCATCAGGCAACTTAAGAAAAGGTCTCAGTCGGGGAAAGAGCACTTGCATACATAGCACAGAGAATGCCAGAAATGAGAGCTCTTTAAATAACCATGGCTATTAGGAGACTTGAGTGCTTAGACGATATGACCACAACAATAAGAGTGTTGACATTTTCTTGCTAAATTTGACGTCAGAGCAGATGACTTCTTAGACAACTTTGATGATTTACTGCATTATATCTCGGGGGATAATTTTCTTTGGGACATCATAGCATCCTCAATTTTCATGCTGCAGCTTCACTGGATTTTCAACAACCTAGTTCAGAAGAAAGTGAATCCATTTTATTTGGTGCTAGCCAAGCTCAATTGAATTTTGAAGCATTAGATTGCATTAAACCTGCGCAACCAAGAGAATAACCAATCGATCAGCCAACATTAATTAAATACTAATCTGATCGATTTTCAAAACTGAGAATCATGAAAAGCATAAGCTGCAGCAAACAACACAATGTGACCTTCACTTTGTAGCATCAACAATTACACATATGAAGCACGATAAAACACACTTTTGTCATTCCCAAAAATAAATAAATAAATAAAGAAGGGAAAAAAATAAAAATGAAGTAGTAATGAAAATAAGGCCGCTTTATTTCATTCAGAAACGGATGGTTACATAATGTGTAACTTGAAGAATGGTGACCACGCTCTAGAGGTTATGGAAGGTTTAGTAGTATCCAAAGGCTGAAATGGGTGTATAAACATTCTCCCTTCTAGCAACTAACAGCTAAAAGCTAAAAGCCCTAAGAAACTCAAAACTGAAGTAACGAATTTCATCTTCTTTCCTGATGCTTCCGGGGTACCACTTATACTTGGTGGTCAGTATACAACAAAGAATCAACATAACATCAGAAGAGAATTTGAGGAACTGTTCCTATCAACTGAGTGCCTGTCCCCAACAACTGTCAATTATGTTTACTCAGAGGCACGAGAGCAAATCTTCTCAAGTTGTACTGGCCAATTTGCCCCCAGAATATGAGGATTTGACTCCACTGAGACACGGAAATCCAACATACTTACATCCGTGGACTGAGATGGTAGTACTGCACATCTTTCAGGTAATGCCGAGTTTCCTCCGGCATTTGTTTGACTGTGACTGTTTAATCCTCCAGCATGCATATTATTACACCGTGATCTTGCAATCTCTATACAACGTTCGATTAACCTCTTCAAGTACACCTCCAAACTATTATTTAAGAGGTTAGCGCAATCCAACGAAATTCCAAGACCCTGGGACTCCAACTTTTTCTCCAAACTCCTCCTCAACATCCTTGTATCTGGTAACTCATCACTATTTTGACAAGTATCAATCATGAAACATTGATGAAGAGAATTACTAGCACCAGCTGTGTTTAATGAAACACCATATGGAGCAGTAATAAGGCTCCGATTACGAATGCCTAGGCTTCCAGCAAATTGTTCAACCTCTTCCCCATCTTCAACAGGAACAACTTCAATGGGTGGTCTGCTACTGACAGAATTGAGTTCAGCTCCACTTTGCTGCTCTTGTATTCTTGGACTTGGTTCTTCAAATGTAATACTTGGGCTCTTGCCTAGTGGACCAAGTGGACTTGGACGATCCCGAAACTTACGATCCCTGTTGACAGGAGACCGATGCTTCCTAGGCGATGGGGGAAATGCATCGCCATAGAGTGATTGCATACAGTTTCTCTGGTAACCATTTGCTACTTTAATGCCAAGTGGTCCTATAACTTTCCTGGCTCTCGGTGGGGGTTCTTTAGCCAGACATGAATTCAACAGAATGGATCTGAAAAGCTTTATATGGAGATGGATATACTCTCTCCCAAGTATTTGTAATATACTCTGATCAAACTCGACCTTTCTAATCTTTCCATCGATAATTTTTTGGAGCTGACTGAAGTATTTTTCTGCTCTCGCACGCCCAGTCATCTGATAAATTTGATCTCTCAGCTCCAACACGTCCAACCGGGTAAAATTATGTTTTGCCACCATGCTTAATTAACCTGCTTAATATCCAAAATACCAGATCCCAATGAGTATTCCATCCAGATAACAAATAGAATTACCAAATCCCACACCAAAATAAATAGGAAAAGAAAGAAAAGGTTTCATACCAATATTTATATCAAGGATGTCAACAATTTTCCACAATATTTCATAAATCAATCAACGATAAGTGTAATTTTTATTGTTGAAACCTCAATTCAAGATTCAGACAATCTAGTAAAAAATCAAACTTCAATCAATAAGTTCAAATGAACTCCTACAAATTTACAACATTAACTCCAAGTAAAAACTTCACAAAAAAATCTAATTTTTATTGTCAACAAAACCTCAATTTTCAACCCCGTTTTTTGCATTATCAAATTATCAGAAAACAGCGAGAAGTATAACAAACTTTACCATCAGGTTGGTTTCAACTGTAGAAATCAATGAATGATAATTCAAATTAAGAATGAAAAACAAAACCCTCGAATTCCAATTGGGCAAGAGTAGAGAGACAGCTATTCTAACCAAAAATAAAAAAATAAAAACCAAGTTGAGATTTCCGCAAAAATCGATTGAATTGTAATGAGAAATGGAGCAAGATAGAGAGAGAAATTACCTGGGTTCAAAGGAGTCGAGATCGAGTGTATTTTTCTTCTTCCCCTAAAGCACCCGCGGCCGATGGGCTTGTCTGTGTATTTTTCCTTTCTTTTTCTTCTTTTTCCCTTTTTTTTTTTATTTTTTTCTAATTATGTCTAAACTCTTGGAAAGACACGATCCTAGCCAAACACGAACGAACTTGTGCTTTTGGAATCCTCTTAGGTCAGTCAAACGTGCGCGGATACGAGGTGTCCGGATAAGACTCTGTTTGCGTATGAATTTGGTGTTATAATTTATAGCTTGTTACTTAGAGAATTTTTTTTTTTTTGGTGGAGGGAGGGGGGTGGGGAGTGAATTTAAAAATATATTTAAAATTTAAATTTTGTATAAGTATCGACAGGGGCAGATCCAAGGGGGTCTTCTGCGGTCTGCGCCTCAGCCCAAATTGGTCTGAGCCTTAAAGGATTTTTTTTTATTTTTTTATTTTTTTATATATTTGGATTAGGGGAAAATATAGTTCGGTTAGGGGTAGATTGGCGTGCTGACTACTCCTCTGAGTGTCGAAATTTAATTGTGTCATATGAAGGTAATAATTAAAATGATGTGAAAGTTCACATCACTTCAAATATGTGATTAAATGTGGTGATGTCATGTGTTTAAAAATTTAAACTTTAAATTGGTTGATAAATGACAGTAATATTTAATTGGTTACCAAACATTGTGCAAAACTTAAACAAAACTGACACGTCATAATCTTGTTTTTCAATACATTTCATCAACATTTCATCAATAGTAATCACATGAATTACATTTTTATTTTGCTACACTCTTTGTCTACTCATTTATTCAAATAGAATTATTCAAAAAATAAAAATAAAAATAAAAATAAAAAGGTAACTCCTTAATCTTTTGGAGAATATTTGGTTCGAATTGAGTTGAAAAGTTCAAATGTTAAAATAGAGCTTTAAAAGTGATTTTTTTTAGATCTTTTTGAAGGCGTTAATTTGTAAATTTCTATGTTTTCCATGCAGGGGAGTCCTTCTTGGGTGCAAAAATAGTTAAGATGCGGGGTTTGTTCGATACAAGGATAGATGAGTTGATAGGCGTTCGTGAGGCACCAACTTGGATTGAGGAGATGAATCTTACCTGCGTTACATTAGAGATGGATGCCTTGGCTGTGTTTGAAGTCGCCTCGCCTCGATATCTCCCCATTTGGTTTGATATTGGAGGATTGTAAGCTTTTGACATTGGAACTTGATGGCATAGAGTTCGTTTGAGATCGGAAGGTATGCGAACCAGGTTACTCATATTCTTGCTCGAGTAGCTGGTTCTTTGCCAGGCCTTAGCTGGTTCACCCGCCCTTACTTTGATGGATGATGTACTCCAGTTTGATTCGATTATTGAATATAAATCCTCTTTAAAAAAAAAACACTATAAAATGAAGAAGACATGTATCAAGAATTGAACAGAATAAGTCTGCAGTATGATTGTAATTGTATTAGCAATGTCAACGGCAAAGCAATGAGTGCTTTTACAATTAGGACAGACCCCTTAATCAATTAACAATTTATATATTCAAATTATTTTGAAACAATTAATTACACCTCACCTGTCATAAAAGTCAGAACAGGGAATTGATGTAAAACATGATTTAAACTGTGGCACTTGTACTAGAAAGAAACGAGCTCTTGAATCGTGCTTGTCGATTGTCATGGAATACTTTTATATGGTTCTTTATGTTCTTATTTTGTCACGTGGACTTTCTATTTTATTTCACACCAGTATGTATTATACGTACAACAATTAAATCAAATTACAGGTGGTCATAATTCATAAATAAATAGAGTAATGTTAAAATAAATTTCAAAGATTTTGTTATAAAATCTCCCAACTTATGTGATTTATATAGATGTACGTCATATTGATTTGAAATACAAGTAATGTGTATCGATGTAGGCCATATGAAATAGGAAATTTTGTTAGAAAGCTCAAAGGTTTTTTTAACATTTTTGTAAATAATAAATATAAATAAAATATATAAATATACAAAATTAAGAGGAAACTCCCTTAAAAAGATAAATTTTTTAAAGATGTATTGAGAATCCAATAGAGGAAGTTTTTATTTGGGGCAATCAAGACTCAAAAGAGTGATTTGGATACAATACAACAAAGGTCCAAAACAGGAGATCGGAAGAGCCGATCCTTTGTATGAAATATTCAATTAAGTGGCTGTTTGAAGTTATTTATCTAAGTTGAATTATAAAGAAAAATTATAAAGAGGTAAAATGAATAGTGTAGATTTAATATAAATTTGAAATTTATGGTTATCGATAAATATTTATCAAATCAGTAATTAAATCAGTATTAGGTGAGATTATAAAGAGAAATAATAAAGAGTTCGAACACCCCCTACAGTATATAGTCATCTCTCTCTCTCACTCTCAACGCAATGGCAGAAAATCCACTTCAGCATCTCTTCCAAGCGTTTGGCAGAATCTCTGAGTGTGTTCAAACCCATGTTTCCCACTTGATTCTCCGTCCCAATCAGCCTTCAATCTCGCTTAATGAAGATGACCCCTTTTCACTGCATACATCCTTCAACTCAACCACGGATTCTCTTCTTCCCCAGTCTGCTGAAATTCGCAAAAAGGTATCGCCTTTAATCTGGGTATATGTTTAGCTGCTGTGTACTAAACATTAGAGCGAGCTACGGCTTTGAATATTAAATGTTTGGTGAAAGTCGTGAATGAAATGTGAACTTAGCATTTTAGTGCACTCCCAGTCTTCTTTTACTTTATGCAAAAATTTTCTAAGTCTATGCGCGAAATTTGGCTTAACTTGTCATCCTCTATTTTCTGTAGACTACATGCTTCTTCTCTTGGGCTTTCCTATTTTATCTGGATTTTGGTCTATAAAGTCTCTATGGGGAAGAAACTGTTATGTCTTTTCTAATCACAATCACTATATATTATTTTATTCTAAAGAAATGAGAGAGATATGATATGAACCAGGAGCTGTGTGTTTAGATTATAAATAAGAAGAAATGATAAAATGCTTCGTTGTCTAAACTTCAGTTTATGCTTTCATATGGAGGACCGCCAATTGGTTTTTCATGACAGTAGCTGAAGATTTTTGTGTTGTTTTCTAGAAAATTAGATGTTTCTGAAGCTGGGTATCTTACACATTAATCGAGCCTACTTAGCTTAAATATTTAAATATCCTGAAGGCAGTCTCTTCTAGTATTTGTCTATTCACGGTAATTCTGTTAAATTGAAGATTGAAGCACCGTACTATGTGGATGGCAACAGAGATTTTATCAATCTACTTATTGCTCATTCTTTAGGGAAAATCTTCTGGTCCAATGACTAAAGAAGAACTTGGAAGAGCCACCTGGACTTTTCTTCACACTCTTGCTGCTCAGGTCTCTTCTTATTTACTTCTCCCAAAATATTCTTTACTTTGACAATTGTGGTACACTGCTAACTTTTAAGAACTACGCACTGATTCATCTTTATAATGCTTCACTTTTCAATACATTACTTGGTTTACATATTTTTAACTTTTCAATGAGAGATACATTTACTTAGCATGCTGATTTTTCCTAATTCTTTGCTGGCAGTATCCAGACAAGCCAACCAGGCAGCAAAAGAAGGATGTAAAAGAACTGGTATATGATTGTTTTTCAATGTCTTGGCATTTCTTTGAGTGTTGTGTTATATGCAATGTCTATTTTTCCCTTGGACCTTATACATCATCTCGTATCTCCAGTTTTTCCAATCAATGGAGAAGTAAAGCTTCAGTATCATCCCCCCCCTTCCCCTTTTTAACAACTTAGAAGTTTAATTGATAAGTAACAGTAACTTATTTCTCTTGTTTCTCACCGACATTGAGATTGGTATTCTGTTACTCCCCTGATTTCTTCAGCTAGGACAGCTAGGACACTTGGTCAGGTCTGTCAGGGGACTGCTCCAATTGTTGCCTAATCTTGATTCAAGAACCATTATCCTCATTTCTTAGGGCAACTTTGTCCTAAGGGGCTTCTCCAACTTGACGTACATAGTGCTGCATACTTTCTTTGATTTTCTACTTAGAGTCAAATAGTTTTAGGTTTTTTTTTTTTTTTAAATGTCAGCCTAAGGAATTGAGACAAAGCTAGAATAGATTTTAGATGATGTGAGCATAAGCAAATTCAACAAATAAATGACTCCCTAATAGCTTTGCAATTATTATGCAGATGGCAATATTATCTCGAATGTACCCCTGTAAGGAATGTGCAGATCACTTTAAAGAAGTGCTAAGGTATATATGGCTTTCTTTAAGAGCACTGCCTTTACTTCCTGGATCAAGAACATTTTTTCTCCAACATTGAGCAAACCTCCTTCTTTTGAGATTTTAATTGATTATTCCTCTTAAATAGGTAGTTTATCTTTTCTGGAGCTTGCATACTGCAATCTCTAGTGCCCATTGTGGGAATTCTTGGACCAGGCTAATACTTACAATTCTACACCAGATTTAGAGGCATGTGTTAGTGATAGCTGGTGATAGAGACAATACTCAGATATTTTTCTGATGCTCTATTTTATGCTTAAAAGATCTTTCTCACTTCCCGACCCCTCTCAAAGTTGATATGGAACTGTGAGTCGCAAGGGCAAAACATGGGTGCTGAAGATACTCTTGGAGTTTAAGACTGGCAGGCAGCACTCCCACTTTCTTATTTGCTGCCCTTCATAAGCCTTCTTCTTCAAAGATGCAATAAGCTATGTAATTTTAACTTTTGTGCATAATAGGCGACGTCCTTTCTCTGTCTACTTGAGAAATTCCTGTATATGGACATGGCAAACAATCGCACTTTTCATGTTAGCAGATTGGTTCCTTCGACTTCTAGCACACTTTCTGAAATAGAACTTGTATTTTTTAATAATTGTGGGAGGGAAATCAAATAATAAGTGATGCAGCTGTTGGTGGCAGCATCACTATTTTCTGGAGACATGGGAACCAGGAATTTTAATGTCAGCATCTTCACCCATTAAGATGGGCTCATGATGCCCTTGGGGTAGAACTAAGTGGAGTTGACATTTTGTCTGGAATGCCTGTCAGTAATTTTATAAGAAATAAACAATGCATATTTTTTGAATTGTTGCCAGAGCTAATCCTGTCCAGGCTGGATCTCATGAAGAATTTTCACAGTGGTTATGTCATGTGCACAATGTAGTTAACCGAAGGTAAGTATCATATTATGAACTCTGTATATTTTTTCACTTCCATATTGCCTCTTTTATTAATTGATGAACTGTAGAATTGCTTGCTTTATATGAAAAAAGGTGGAGTATCCATTGGTCCATCATTTTTAGACTTTGTGAGGAAACTCTAATACAGGATTCATCTCCACTTTCTTTGTTTAACGCCGTTTTTCACTGGATCTGGATCCTAGTTTTGTCATTAGTCTAATCATAGATGATAGATCAGTTTCATGTGTTAAAAACTCTTGGAAATACTTTATTGATTACTTGAGAAGAAATTTACTCTCTCCCTCCCTCCCTCTCTCTCTCTCTCTCACTCACAGAGAGAGAGAGAGAGAGAGAAAGAGAGTGTGTGTGTGTGTGTGTGTGTGGGGACAAGATTGTGTTTTGCTCTTGGGTTGATTGGAGATCATAAAATTAGTATCAGAATAGCTAGAGCAGACTTTTTCTAAAGCATTTTAACCAAGCTTAAAGGGAGTAGAATTTTGTTGAGCTTTTCTTGCAAAATTTTACACCAACCGTTTGTCCCCTCAAACAAAGACTTATATTTCAGAATGTTAAGTCCTAAGTTTTATGTGTGTGTTGGCGACTGTCACAATCTAGAAATCAACGATTTTTCTTAATAAATTAATCCTGCACCTGCATTGTTCAGTGCTGCTAATTCTCATTTGTTATCTTAAGCTGTCCATAAACTCCGACCAGATCAACTGACCTGATTTCCTTTTTTTGTTTTTTTATTTTTCATTTTGACAGCTTGGGGAAGCTGGTATTTCCATGTGAACGGGTTGATGCTCGGTGGGGCAAGCTAGAATGTGAGCAGCGTGCCTGTGATTTGCAAGGGACTTCCAACACATTTTAGCATCATAGCACAGTGAAGCACTTGAGGATCATAAGCAAAGAAAAACTATGTAAATGGAACTGCTGCATAAAAAGTTATAAACCAGTAAAGAAAAGAATTTTTGCGTTACAATACAAATTTCTATGAGTAGAGACGCATCAATACTAGTAGAATCCTCTTACAACATTCTATTCATTCAGGTGGTAGAAAGTGTTAATTTTTTGGCTATCATCCTCCCAAGTGTAAGCCAACCTTTTCCTTTTTCCTGGCTCATAAGGAGATGTTTTATGGACTAGCCAATCGTTGATTGGGTTGTGGTTTGATTAATTCTTAAATTGCAATCTCCCTCCCTCCCTCTCTCTCTCTCTCTCTCTATCTCTCTCTCTCTCTGTGGTTGTTGAGTGCTATGTATGACCTTAAATAATTGAGTGTTGTC
>CAVNYN010222501.1:0-11153 GCA_963692815.1 Nyctanthes arbor-tristis
TCTTGTACTCCGATTAGCATGAAAACATATCTTAGACTCTTCTAGCCATTGGAAAAAATGTCAAGGCTATTTCCTTCTCATTTAAACATAGAACGGGGGCATATCTCTTTAAAAGAATCATTCCATGGATAGTTACACATCTTGTACTTTGAATAGAGTGGAAACATGTCTAAGGCGGCGAATCACTCTATTGTATTCTTCTAGCCATTAGTAAATTACACGGAGCTATTTAATTGTCCTTTAAAGAAAGAACCAGGTCTTATCTCTTTAAAAGAATCATTCTGCTGATAGTTACACATTATGTACTTTGAATATAATGAAAACATATCTAAGACCTTGAATCATTTTGTTGTGCTCTTCAAGCCATTAGAAAAATACTGAGGGATATTTACTTGTGTTTTAAAGAAAGAACGGTGTTATATCTTTTTAAACAAATCATTCCATGTATAGTTAAGCTTCTTGCACCCCAAATAGCACGAAAACATATCTTAACTTGTGAATCATCGCTATTGTACTCTTCTAGCCATAAAAAAACTACTCAAGGCTATTTCCTTGTCCTTTAAGGTGGAACGGGGCCATATATTCTTTTACTGGTTTAAACCAGACAAACCGAAATGTTTTTTTCTTTAAAACGTGTTTCTAACTATTCAATATTCACAAATACGAACCATTTTGTTGTATCTTCTAGCCATTAGTAAAATACCCAGGGCTATTTACTTGTGCCCTTTATAGAAAGAACGAGGCCATATCTCTTTGAACAAATTATAATATACTTAATTAAGCGTCTTGTACTTCGAATAGCCTGAAAACATATCTAAAGTCGTAATCATTCTGTTGTACTCTTCTAGCATTTAGAGAAATGCCAAAGGCTAGGCCTAGGCGTTAGGTTGGGCAGGTCGATTTTGGCCCAGACCAAAACTTGACCTGGCTTGTGCTTGGTTTGCAATCTACCAAACCGACCCAGCCCGACATGCTGATCAACCCAACCTAAAACGAGTCGGTTTGGGTGGGGTTGTTTTTCAGCTTGGGCTTTTCTTTTATTGTTTTTCTTTTTTTTTTTTTTTTTGTAGTTTGGCCCAAATGAAAGAATAAAAGCCCCAAATGAAAAGCATGAAAGGAAAAAAACCCTAAAGACTAAAGACATTTAGATATATTATTAGACATTTAGTTGTAAATCGAGCCTTTGAGAAATGGGATTTGTGGATATTTCAATTTTCAATTTTGACTCTATGTTGTAAATCGAACCTCCATAATTGAAGTTTGTAGATATTGAATAATTATAGCAGATTTGTGAATATTGAATAGTCAGAAACACGTTTTAAAGAAAAAAACATTTCGGTTTGTCTGGTTTAAACCAGTAAAAGAATATATGGCCCCGTTCCTCCTTTAAAGGACAAGGAAATAGCCTTGAGTAGTTTTTTTATGGCTAGAAGAGTACAATAGCAATGATTCACAAGTTAAGATATGTTTTCGTGCTATTTGGGCTTAACTATACATGGAATGATTTGTTTAAAAAGATATAACACCGTTCTTTCTTTAAAACACGAGTAAATATCCCTCAGTATTTTTCTAATGGCTTGAAGAGCACAACAAAATGATTCAAGGTCTTAGATATGTTTTCATTATATTCAAAGTACATGATGTGTAACTATCAGCGGAATGATTCTTTTAAAGAGATAAGACCTGGTTCTTTCTTTAAAGGACAATTAAATAGCTCCGTGTAATTTACTAATGGCTAGAAGAATACAATAGAGTGATTCCCCGCCTTAGACATGTTTCCACTCTATTCAAAGTACAAGATGTGTAACTATCCATGGAATGATTCTTTTAAAGAGATATGCCCCCGTTCTATGTTTAAATGAGAAGGAAATAGCCTTGACATTTTTTCCAATGGCTAGAAGAGTCTAAGATATGTTTTCATGCTAATCGGAGTACAAGACACTCACTATCCATGGAATGATTCATTTAAAGGGACATGACCCCATTCTTACTTTAAAGGACACATGTAAATAACCGAGAGTATTTTTCTAACAGCTCAAAGAGTACAATAGAATGATTGGCAACAGACGATGTGGTTTCCCACTATTCAAAGTACAAGACACGAAACTATCTTTGGAATGATTCTTTCAAAGAGATTGTCCCCATTCTATCTTTAAAGGACAAGAAAGTAGCCTTAGGAGTACAACAGAATGATTTATGTCCTTAGATATGTTTCAGTCTATTTGAAGTACAAGACGCTTAATTAGAAAAATTATAACGTGTTTCAAGTGATATAGCCTTCGTCTTTTTTTAAAGGACACAAGTAAATAGCCCCAGGTATTTTAGTAATGGCTAGAAGAGTACAACAGAATGATTCATGGCCTTGGGCATGTTTTACCACAATTCAAAGTACATGACTTGTAACTATCTACAGAATGATTCTTTAAGAAGATATGGCCCCATTCCACCTTTAAAGGACAAGGAAATAACCTTGAGCATTTTTCTTATGACTAGCAGAGTACAACAAAATGATTCACTGCCTGAGATATTTCTTCGTGCCATTTGGAGTACAAGAAGCTTAACTATACACGGAATGATTATTTTAAAAAGATATGGCCCGTTCTATCTTTAAAATACAAGTAAATAGCCCCAGGTATATTTTAATGGCTTGAAGATTACAACAAAATGATTCACTGCCTTAGTCAAGTTTTCATGCTATTTGAAGTACAAGACGTATAATTATCCACGAAATGATTCTTTTAAAGAGATATGATCCTTGTTCTTTCTTTAAGAACAAGTAACTAGGCGCAGGTAAAACAAAATGACTCACCGCCTTATATATGTTTCCCCCTATTCAAAGTAAAAGACGTGCAACTGTACAAGAAATAATTCTTTTAAAGAGATTTGACCCATTTCTATGTGTAAAGGGGAAGTAAATAGCCTTGACATTTTTTCCAATGGCTAGAAGAGTACAAAAGAATGATTCAAGGCCTAAGATATGTTTTGTGCTATTTAGAGTACAAGACACTTAATATTCACAAAATGATTTATTTAAAGAGATATGGCCCGGTGCTTTCTTTAAAGGACGCATGTAAATAACCAAGGGTATTTTTCTAATGGTCTTGAAGAGCACATTGTTATGATTTGCAGCCTCCAATATGTTTTCCCACTGTTCAAGGTATAAGACACGTAAGTATCTATGGATTGATTCTTTTAAGGAGATATGTCCATGTTATATCTTTGAAGGAAGAGGAAATAGCCTTGGATATTTTTCTAAAGGCCAGAAGAGTACAACAGAATGATTTACTGCCTTACAGCCATTTCCAGTAAAAGTCAATTAATTAGAAATATTACAATTCATTTAAAGAGATGTAGCCCCATTCTTTCGTTAAAGGACATACGTAAATAGTCCTAGGTATTTTTCTAATAGCTAGACGAGTACAACGGAATGATTCACGGCGTTAGATGTGTTTTCCCGCTAAAGGAAGTTTAAGTTGTTTAACTATCTACGGAATGATTCTTCTAAGATGATATGGCCCATTCTCTCTTTAACAGTCAACGAAATAGCCTTGGATATTTTTCTTATGGCTAAAAGAGTACATCAGAATGATTCGTAATATGATTCTGCAGCCTTCTACGACGCTCTTCCGATCTAAGTACAAGACACTAGGGGTGTGCAAAAAAACCGGAACAAGTTTAACCGGCCCGAAACCAGACCAAACGGGCTGGTCCAGGTCTGGATTTTGGGCCAAAATAACCAGTTTTTGCTTATTTTGGTCCGGTCCAGTCTGGTCTCGGGTTTTCTTTTGAAAACCCAGAAACCCGGTCAAAGATCTGTTGACTTTTTTTTTAATTATAAATTGAAACCCGGTTTTCATTTTTCATAATAACCAAGGGGTAAGAATCAAAGCCATTTCCTTTACATAGTTACTTGCACAAAGGCCCATTTTATTTATAAGCCCCAGTCATGTTACCTTTTTACAAAACTTTCAATGCGAGACAATCATTTAAATTTAAAGCTAAATATAAAAGACCAAGAAAATTATTAATTTGCCTCTAAGTCAACAAAATTTTCTTTAGATAGTCACACAAAGGCCCATCTTATTTATAAGCTCCAATCATATTGCCCTTTTACAAAACTTTCAACGTGGGACAATAAAAAAGTTAAAGTAATACCACTAAATTTTTTTTTCAAGTTGGAATTTTTTGGCCAATAAAGTTCTTTAAAAATCATCATTATAATATTATTTTTTTAGCCGTAGTGAAGAATATATAATGTTACTAGAATTTATAACATTGTAAGGATTTTGCTAATGAAAATTGTTCATATTTATTATATGTTTATTGACTCTATTTAAGTTATATACTATTATTAATTTGTATATACACATGTGGAGAATTTGTGCTTATACAACTTCTCATTTATTTAATTGGTTTTCTTATTGGTAAAAAGTGTGAAATGGATTTTCTTGCTTTTATTTTAAATGGTAAGTGTTATTTATTTTTGATAATTACATCATTTTTGTAATATTTAATCCCCATAAATGTATAATGAAGTAAGAATTATCTATCTTTTACCATTTGAAAATATCAAAATTGTATCGTAAAATTGCTAAAATTATAAAGTAGATATAATATTTATGATTTTTACATTTATTTTCCAATTTAGGATACATATTTCAAATATTTAATAATTTTAGATTTGTTAAAATAAAAAAATGAGAAATACAATTAAGTGTAGTATTTCTACCTTACAGAGGTATGTTAATGCTTTTGTTGCACATAAAACCCTTCTATTTTTTTCGTTTTAAACTTTGTTTATATGTGGTTTTATGTTATTAAGTCTGTAGAAATTTTTTTTCACAGGATCAGAAAAGCCTGGAAAAAACCAAACTTATTACCCTAGCCTAAACCAGGGCCTCTTCCGATCTGCCTTGCCATTTTTGGGACCAGGACTGGGGACCGACCTGAAGATGTTTGGTCCGATCTTGGTCTTTCAAAAACCCGGGACTGAAACCCGTTTGCACAGCCCTACAAGACACGTAAACTATCTATGGAATGATACTTTTAAAGAGATATGTCCGTGTTCTATCGTTAAAGGACATGGAAACAGCCCTAGGTATTTTTCGAAAGGCTAGAAGAGTGCAACAGAATGATTTAAAGGCTTAATTATGTTTTTTGGCTATTTGAAGTGCAAGACGCTTAACTAGATGCATTATAATCCGTTTCAAGAGTTATAACCATTTCTTTCTTTAAAGGACAGAAGTAAATAGCACTAGGTGTTTAAGTAATGGCTAGAAGACTACAACAGAATGCTTCACAGCCTTAGACTTGTTTTGTCGCTATTCAAAGTACATGATGTACAACTATCCACGAAATCATTCTTTTAAAAGTGATATTTTCCCGTTCCACCTTCAAAGGATGAGGAATGGCCTTGAGTATTTTTCTTATGGCTAGAAGCATACAATAAAATGATTCCTGGCCTTAGATATGTTTTTGTACTATTTAGAGTAGAAGACGCTTAACCATCCACCTAATGATTCGTTTGAAAAGGTATGACCACGTTCTTTCTTTAAAGCATATGTAAAGACCCCGGGGATTTTTCTAATAGCTTACATGGTATAACAAAATGATTCACGGCCGTAGTTACGTTCTTATGCTATTCAAAGTATTAGATGTGTAACTATCCGTGGAATGATTCTTTTAAAGAGATATGATCATGTTCTTTCTTTAAAGGACTAGCAAATAGCCCTAGCTATTTTAGTAATGTCTAGAAGAGTGCAACAAAAAGATTTGGTAATAGCCCCATGTATTTTGGCCTTAGATATGTTTTTTTTGCTATTCAAAGCACAAGACTTGTAACTATCCACATAATGATACTTTTAAAGAGATATGGCCCCATTCTTTCTTTAAAGGACACAAGTGAATAGTCTCAAGTTTTGTTACTAATAGCTACATGAGTATAGTAGAAGATTCGCGGCCTTAGATATACTTTCTTACTAAAGGAGGTATAAGATATCTCGCAATCTACTGAATGATCCTTTTAAGGTGATATGGCCCCGTTCTCTCTTTAACAGACAATGAAATAGCCTTGGGCATTTTTCCTAAGGCTAAACGAGTACAAATGAATGATTTACGGAATGAGATATGCTTTCGTGCTGTTCGGAGATTGTTAACTATCTACAGAATGATTCCTTTGAAGAGATGTGACCATGTTCTTTTTCTAAAGCACAATAAACAGCCCTAGGTGTTTTTTTATCTGGCTTGAAGAGTACGAGGGAATTTTTAGCAGCCTTAAATACATTTTCATGCTATATGAAGCATAGGACGTGTAACTATCTATCCACGGAGTGATTATTTTAAAAAGATATGACCATGTTCTTTCTTTAACGGATAATTAAATAGCCCCGGCCATTTTAGATGGCTAGAAGAGTACAATAGAATGATTCGCTGCCTTAGATATCTTTTCCTACTGTTCAAAATGCAAGACGTGTAACTAACCACGGATGATTTTTTCAAAGAGATATGACCCCTTCTTTAAAGGACAAGTAAATACCCCGGATACTTTACAAATGGCTAGAAGAGTACGACACAATGATTCGCCGCCTTAGCTATGTTTTCACACTATTCGAAGTACAAGATGCTAACTACCCACTGAATGATTCTTTTAAAGAGATATGGCCCAATTCTGTATTTAAAAGAGAAGTAAATAGCCTTGCCATTTTTTCAATGGCGAGAAGAGTACAAAATAATGATTCCTGGATTAAGCTAAGTTTTCACGCTAATCCAAGTACAAGACACTTACTATGCACGGGATGATTCATTTATAGTGATATGGAACACATGTAAATAACTGATGGTATTTTTCTAATGGTTTGAAGAGTACAATGGAATGATTCTATAGCCTTCGATATGTTTTCCCACCATTCGAAGTACAAGACATGTAAACTATCCATGGAACGATTCTTTTATAGAGATATGCCCTTGTTCTATCGTTAGAGAACAAGGAAATAGCACTGGGTTTTTTCCTAAAGGCTAGAAGAGTGCAACGGAATGATTCACGGCCTTAGACTTGTTTTGTTGGTATTCAAAGTACATGACATGTAATTATGTGCGGAATGATTCTTTTAAAGAGATATTTCATCGTTCCACCTTTAAAGGACAAGGAAATGACGTTGAGCATTTTTCTTATGGTTAGAAGAGTCCAATAGAATTATTCACAGCCTTAGATATGTTTTCGTGCTGTTTAGAGTACAAGGCGTTTAACTATCCACGTAATCATATGTTTGAAAAGATATGATGAAATTCTTTCTTTAAAGCATATGTAAATAGCCCGGGGTGTTTTTCTAATGGCTTATATGGTATAACAAAATGATTCACAGCATTAGATATATTTTTATGCTACTGAAAGTACTAGACACGTTACTACCTGTGGAATGATTCTTTTAAAGAGATATGATCCCCTTCTTTCTTTAAAGGACAAGTAAGTAGCTCTAGATATTTTGGTGCAACAAAATGATTGGGGGCCTTAGCTATGTTTTCTCACTATTTGAAGTATAAGACTTGTAACTATCCACGGAATGATATTTTTAAAGAGATATGACCCCGTTCTTTCTTTAAAGGACACGAGTGAGTAGTCCCAGATATTTCACTAATAGGTAGATGAGTACAACTGAATGATTCGCGGCCTTAGATATGCTTTCCCGCAAAACTATAAGATGTTTAACTATCTACGAAATGATTCTTTTAAGGTGATATGGCCATGTTTTCTCTTTAACAAACAATGAAATAGCTTGGGAGTTTTTCTTATTGCTAAAAGAGTACCAAAGAATGATTCCGGAATGAGATATGCTTTCCTGCTATTTGGAGATGCTTAACTATCTATAGAATGATTCCTTTGAAGAGATTTGACCATGTTCTTTTTTAAAGCACGATAAATAGCCCTAGTTATTTTCTAATGGCTTGAAGAGTATGTGGGAATGATTAGCAGCCTTAAATACATTTTCTTGCTATTTAAAGTACTTGAAGTGTAACTAGCTATCCACAAAATGATTATTTTAAAGAGATATGACCACTTTCTTTCTTTAATAGATGGGTAACTGATTATGGCTAGAAGAGTACAATAGAATGATTCGTTCTCTTATATATTTTTTCCCACCATTCAAAGTACAAGATGTGTAACTGACCACGGATGATCTTTTTCAAAGGGATATGACCCCTTCTTTAAATGACAAGCAAATAGCCCAGGGTACTTTGCTCATGGTTAGAAGAGTACAACAAAATGATTCGCTGCCTTAGATATGTTTTCATGGTATCCGAAGTACAAGATACGCAACTATTCACGAAATGATTCTTTTAAAGAGATATGGCTCCATTCTGTTTTTAAAAGAGAAGGAAATAGCCTTGATATTTTTTCCAATGGCTAGAAGAGTACAAAATAGTGACTCTTGGCCTAAGATATACTTTCTTACTAATCAAAGTACAAGACACTATCCATGGAATGATTCACTTACAGTGATACGACCCAATTCTTTCTTTAAAGGACACATGTAAACAACTGATGGTGTTTTTCTAATGGCTTGAAGAGTACAATGGAATGATTTCCAGCCTTCAATATGTTTTCTCACTATTCAAAGTACAAGACATGTAAACTATCCATGGAACGATTCTTTCAAAGAGATATGTCCATGTTCTATCGTTGGAGGACAAGGAAATAGACCTAGGTATTTTTCTAAAGGCTAGAAGAGTGCAATAGAATGATTTACTGCCTTTGATATGTTTTCTGGCTATTTGAAGTGCATGATGTTTAATTAGACACATTATAATTCCTTTCAAGAGTTATAACCCTGTTCTTTCTTTAAAGGACACAAGAAAAGAGTACAAGACATTTTAGTAATGGCTAGAAGACTACAACGGAATTATTCGTGGCCTTAGACTTGGTTTGCCGCTATTTGAAGTACATGACATGTAGTTTATCCTTAAAATGATTCTTTTAAAGTGATATTTCCCTTGTTTCACCTTTAAAGGACAAGGAAATGGCCTTAAGTACTTTTCTTATGGCTAGAAGAGTACAATAGAATGATCCACAGCCTTAGACATATATATTCGTACTATTCAGAGCACAAGACACTTAACTATCCATGTAATGATTCGTTTGAAAAGATATGGCCACATTCTTTCCTTAAAGCATATGTGAATAGCCCCGATTATTTTTCTAACGGCTTACATAGAATGACAAAATGATTCATAGACTTAGATGTGTTTTCATGCTATTCAAAGTACTAGACATGTAACTATCCGTGGAATGATTATTTTAAAGAGATACGACCCTATTCTTTCTTTGAAGGACAAGTAAATAGCCCTAGGTATTTTGGTAATGTCTACAAGAGTGCATGATAGGTGCTTTATTAGATTGTTTAATTTCTACATATTAGTTGTTTATTATGTGTTTTACTAAGTTTAAATAGTTAATTAAGCTTGATATGTTTAATTGTTCTACGAAGCAGAAAAAACTCAAAAAAATCAAGTTTGGGTGTGCTTCACTAGAATTTTAGAGCTTGGGGGCCAATATGACATGAAATAAAACTTGAAGGGCCGAAGGAAACGGAAGAAAGAGAAAAGGCTTGGTGCGGCCGCACCTATAACCTACGCGGCCGCACCCGCCTTAGCAATTTTCGACAAAATAAAGTAGTTGGAGCATCTGGCCACGCGCTAGACCTATGCTGCCGCATCATCATCTAGAATTTCGAACAAAGTTCTTTGAAGCCACACCGACTTGGAAGGCAACATGGACCCTTACATGCACAAAGTTATTTTGCTTCCCAATTTCTTCAGAATTCTTTTTACAATTAAACTTGTACACGATTTTTAGACCTTATAAAAAGAGGTCTAGCCAAACATTCACAGATACACCCCATACACATTCCTAGGCAACCCATATACATTTGTATATACTTTGAATTACTTAGTTTCTTGGGATTTTCTATTGAAGTTTAGTTAGGCTTTTTAGGAGAAGTTTTGGATTGAAGAATATTGGTGCAATAATCTTTTCCTCCAGCATTATTCATCAAAACCCACCCGTTGATGGATTCTTACTATTTTGTGCTTTATTTTATCAATTCCATACTGCTAAGCTTCTTTACTAGGGATGAACGATGTAGTCCCGTTGTGAACCCTAGTTGTTTGTTTTTTAATTTAATGCCTAAAAGTTGGTTTCTAGTTAATCCTTTATCATTGTATTGTATGACTTTTACTTGTTTGGCACACAAATTGGTGGATGTTTATTGGTTTGCGTTGAACTCAAAAGAGGAATGTATGAATTAGACTAGGCGATAAAGAACATTAATTTAGACAAGGCAAAGAGATTTGCTTATGATTAGTGCAGTCACGTAAATTGAACTTCAGGGATATTGCATGAGTTTCTTGTTATTAACGCACTGAAGAGGGTTGCTAACGCGCTTACTTAGAGGTAGGTGAGGTTACCTAATTAAGTAGGATTAACTAGGTTCGAGAGGGATAATTGATTAATTGCGTGAAATTCGATCATTAATTAGGATTGGTTTTTGTTGAATCAATAAACGAGTAGGTATGGGAATAAATGGCGGTCAAGTTGTGAGTCTCAAGTTCACACAATCTTGAAGAGAACTTTTCTAAAAATGATTTGTTTTTCTTAATTTGCTTTATTTATTTGCTCTTCCGATCTCTCAAAATTGTGATTGTTTCAATTAGAGCGTGAATTGGGTATTCAATACTTGAATCTTTTCTTATGGAAATGATAACCCAGACTCATTGTCCATTGTATTACTTGTTCGACCCGTACACATACGGATTGCATACATATTTTAACGAATAAGCTTTTGGCGTCGTTGCCCGGGATTGAATTTAATATTGATATTTTTTTATTTTGCTTTAGCTTGGAACTTTACTTTTATTTTTGCAGACTTGCATGTATAGGAGTGGAGTAGAAGACTTACAACCATAAGACCTAGATATAGAACTAACTTTTAGAGCTAGATGAAGGCAATAAAGGTTTGTGCGAAAGATGGTTGAAGTAGGAGGTGAAAATAATCAAGTTGTTCAAGAGCAAGTTGCGCATGCAAATAGACCTTTGAGGGAGTATATCACGTCCACCGTTTGAAACAATTTAACTTGCTTACTTCCACCAGCTATTACCA
>CAVNYN010222502.1:0-63673 GCA_963692815.1 Nyctanthes arbor-tristis
ATATGATGATATCATAGTCAATTCTCAAACCTTTGAATAAATCTGCTATTGATTGTTGTTTTCACATTGAAATGAAAAGAAGATTTAAAAATATAAAGATAAGATAACTTAAACATAGAATTATAAAGATGAGATAGAATTATGAAGATGAGATAATTCAAAAATTAAAAACTAAAAAATAGAAGGGATAAACATCAAAGTTACCGCATTAGTTACCACAAACCAATCAAAATGACCAAAAAGCCCCCACTTGAAGCATTTTGGGCGGGAAAATTACAGTCAAACTGTACCACAGCACCTCTTATTTTATTAATATATAGATTATTATTATTATTATACCACGGAAAATATGACCGTGAAATCAATCATGCATAAGAAGAATGAGAGGAAGAAAGCAATGAGTGTAACACAGAAAGATGAGTGTCAAAACCTTCTTTACAATAGTTAATTATTATCATTATTGCTAATATTAAAATTTTAAAGTAATATATGGAGCTTTTGTTTTCGTCCTATTCTCGATTTCTAAGGGATCTGTCCACATGTCATGCTAAATTCTCATAATAGTTGACACAATATATACGGACGATTCCATTTTCATATATATATCGCACTACTTTTTAAATCAATTGATATTTTTTTTTATATACAAGGGGAGATAGGAGAGGAGAAGATAGGTGTGATTTGAATCTGAAACTCTTCCGATCTTGAATACCTAACCACTATAGCACTTATTCGAATTAATTGATACTAAATGTCATATTCTTATGTGTGTTATTAGAGCATCATCATTAGTGTTGTTAAATTTAACTATTCACATAATTAATAAAGTAGGGTTTTAGAAATTGTTAAGTGTCATGTAAGCATGTTAAATTTAACCATTACAATGCAACTTTAAGTCAAACGTGGGCTGTAACTAAATTAATTCAACATATAACTAATATAAAAAATAAAGAAAATAAAGAAATTTGACCACATGAGTTGTTAAAATTGTTGTTAACTGTAATAACAAAGTTAACAAGTTAACTGTAGTTACATTTTTGAGTTGCTAACTAATAACTTCATTAACAATTTGATTTAACATTGCCAATGTGGATGCTCTTATATTCAAATTCAAATAGCTTAATTTCTAATGAATATGATGAGTGTAAGCACCTTGGACATCAAAAATTACATTTAGCCGCATTGTATTTAGATAGTGGACTTAGCAAGTTTCATATGTTGCACCAACACAAAGAAATACTAAACAATAAGGATATATATTTTTTGATAATGAGATCTCATTTCTTTCATTAATCTAGAATTTAATTAACATTTTTAATTCACCATCTCCACTTCTACTAAAAAGGATTTCTCACCATACGTCTCTTACCAAACACACACGTGACGAAAGACCATACAAGAACAATGATAAACCCCTAATCTTATTCTACAAAAATGAAAATCAAACGCCAATAAAGTAAAGAAGAGAACCACAATCCTTCATTTTTTGTAGGGCTACCATTACAAGCAAGAACCTACACTGGTCTGATAAACATTGAGACGGCACGAACACGATGATAAAAGTTATAAATAAGATGATAATTAGTTTTAATGATTGTAGGCTTAAATGATACTACAAATCTCACAGCATTGATTGATTCAATGAGAAAAATAAACTTGAAACCTACTTTAACAAAGCAAACAGCTCTCCCTGTAGTTTAAGGGTTTAATATTCAAGTTTCTCTGAAGGTGTTGAAATAAGTATACTCTCAACAGTGCAATAACTGAAACTTCCGAAATATTTGCCCTTCATCTTCATCGTCTTCCCCTCGACCTTGCAGTAGATTCGATGCTATAACTTGTCTTCAGGAAGCGCTATGAAAGGTTTGAAGGTCATAACCAGGCCAATGAACTCGACTACGTTCAAAATGAAGAAAACCATAGAACACCTGCATTATGACATCGTATTTGCGGTCAAAAACCAACAGCATTACAAATATAATATTGGGATCCTAACAACAAAACATAGCAAGCTACTTTATTACGGTATTCTGCCTTGGTTTATTGCTAGACCTTAGTGAAATCCAAGGTAGCAGAGAAAAACTGAAATAGCCTCTCGCTATTCCATCTATTTGTGCATCAAGTTCGATGAAGAACTCAATCTACAATGAAGAAATAAATCATGGCTTAAAGCATCTACGATATTTGCTCCAAAATATACCCTGTGTAGGATCAGATTAGTTATACACAATTCAAATACTAAATTATTAGAGTGCAGTTTGACCTGAGCTTGTATTATTCTAAAGTTAAAATGTCGGATGTGCGCATCAGAATAACCATAGTGTGATATGATTAACTTTCAGAGAAATTGTGTAGAATTTCCTGATACTGAACACGAAGAATTTAAACTGGCAAATTTCTTGTAACTCGTGAGTGAAGAAAATATGCAAAGAATAGAGGGCAAAACCATTTAAGTCCAACATAGACCAGTAAAAAGTCCTATGGAGAAACACCCAAAAATTCCAGCAGTCAAGCAAAAGTAGCTTTGATTTAAAAATGATAAATGGCGAATAGTCTTCCTACCTGGGAGAAACTTCACATTCAGACGGCGTTCTGCCCATGATAACCTGCAATAATCAGGACCATCAATTATTGATCAGAACATCAACTAAAATAGTGGAAATATCCGCGTGTGCAGTGCAGACATTCAAATGCATAATAACAAGTTCGTAATAATGTTGACAAAGTTTGGCACGTCTCCAATCAAGCACTGAATCAGTACATCATATGCTCAAAAATCCTTTACAAAATCTGATATAGCATAAACTAAGAAACATAAAGAGAATATGCAATGCAATGCAATGCAAAGCAAAGCAAACCTGAGAAACCAAACGTAAGGAAAAAAGAAATTGGCAAATAAAGGAGGGAGGTAATATTTTTAGAGGAGAGAGAGATGCGAACAAGATAGAAAAGCAATCAGATAGTGGACGGAAACTGCTAGTAGATAAATGATATGATAACATAAATCCCGCATTGATTCGGCAGAATTAACAGAAAACATCATTTTAAGATTTACAAGCAGATAAAGAATAGAAGAAAGAGTGCACTTACAAGGCACCCCCAGCTGCGGGACCAACTGCTTTAGCAAGAGACATGGCAGTCATAGATATGCCATTTGCAGCTCCTCTTAGGTCTTGGGACTAAATTTGAAGTCATGAAGATTGTAAAGTGAATCAGTTTGATAGTTACAAATAGACAAAACAAAAGCAAGTTTATGAGAAAAGAACCATACCACAGCTCTATTTTGTATGACCAGAAAGCCCGTTGTGATGGAAATCTGATTATTATATTGAATTAATCAGCAGCTAATAATAGAAAAGAAACCCATAAAAGAAATCTTTTACCAGGCTTTTGTATATCTTATTTTATTTCTTGGGCTTGTCAGTTGAGAATCATTAATCACAAAATATTCAAACAAAAAATAGTTCCATTTCAATAATCTTCTTCCATAGAAAAATTCATATCGAGCTTTCATGTAATTCATTCAGAGAAACTTGGAGACATAGGCACATAGCACAGTCTAACAAGTTAAACAGAAAAGAAATGCCCCTGTTAGGTCTTTTCAAATGAAAATGAGATGAATACAAATGAGTGGGGAAGTGGTAAAGTACTTAGAGTCTCACAAAATATGTGGATGAAAATGATTTCAAGAATGAAAATGGACACACAAAACAAGAAATACTATACTTAAAATTGTCCCCTGTACTGATGTGTTGAGATCTAGTATAGTGAGAATTACTACATTTACAAAAGATAATAAGATGAAAATTATATTATTCATAGTAAAGTACTCAACCACTCAAAGGACTGTGACTATGTTATTCTCCAATCTGCATATTTCTTAGGAACCACTGTGTGCTATACAAATCTCCACCACTCGTTTTCACTCTATTCCTATTTTGAAATTAAATAGAAACTAACACGGGCTCTCTTTTTTCTGAAGATTCTATAACATATATCTATTAACCAAATTGTGTTAGCAACCTATAATCATTGTAACTCACAAACATATCTATATTTGCCAACTACACTGCTCGTAACCATAAGCAATAATGTATTCTAAAATTGTAGCCATCGTTCTTACTTTTCTGATGTTAGTAGCTGCAGTTACAAACATACGAAAATCTTGCAAACCATTTTTCTAAGTTAAGCAATCTATGTGACGATCATCACCAGAGATCTTTAAGAGTCACTAACGAATCTTCTACAACTAAGTGGCGAAGGAGCAATACCCTCATCACCTGTGCTTTCGCAGAGGTGTAGCAGCACATTCCATTTTTTCTATTTTAGTTGAAAGGGGTTTTCTTTTTTCAATTATTTGGGGCTCATCTGCAATTAAGCACATTTTTCTGTATATTTATTTTTTAAAAGTTAAAAAAATCTGAGAGGGCCACCAGGGCCCAGCGCAGCCCATAGCTCAGGAGGCCAGCCCAACCCAAACTTTTGCTTACCAGGCTGCCCAGTACCAGCACAGCCTGGACCATTTCTGCACCTGTCTCCTAAGACAAAACCCAAATAGGTTAATCGGTTGCCATAGCATCTGATACTTCTAGATGAATACAATATATGCAGGGCAAGTGATTGTATATTTAATAAAAACGATATTTTACGCTCTTCCGATCTTTAGCAGTAGTGGATGTGGATAAGGAAAAAACACGGGAGGTGAAGCAAAAGATGAGTAACTGAAGTGCTAAATAGATGAACTTGTCGGTGAGAGTGAACTCACAGAGAGCACATTCTTGAACATGGAAGCACAATTGAGCGCTAAAGATAGGATTGCACCATGTAGCTTGGCTATAAAAGGATAACTCGATAGCAATGGTATGGTTAATACCTGCAAAAAGAACCATCCGTAACAACAAACGACCAATATTATAAGAGAAGGGAAAGAATAAATATCAGTTTCATTGAGAGTCCTACAGCTCCAATGCGAGAAACCGTGATGGGGCCAAAAATCTTCTCTGCCCACGGATACAGAAATAGCTGAAAGAGTAACAAACTGAACCCTGATTGATCAAGAAAAGGATAAAAAAAAAAAAAAGTATTAAATGAAGAAATAATGATATTCGAAAAAATATGATAAAACACTAGCACTGCTATAATAAATATTGACCAACTACATTGAACAATTGATCTGAAAAATATAAAATATTGTGCAAACTGCATTTATCATCAGTAGATTTATATAATTTTGGGCATCTTCATGGTAGCCGATGAATTTGTTTTACTTGCAAAAATAAAAACTACTCCGGTCCTTGAATAACTTGTAAAAAAGTTAATATAGTATTGTATATGAAATGCCATACAAGTATAAAGATTTTATTCTTAAAATGAGAACTTACCATACAGTGACGGGCATGGGGCACCCAACAAAGTAATTGCAGTATCTATAATATAAGCGCATTCATGATGCTGGCATAAAAGGGGAAAAAAAACAAGTGTTACGTGTCCAAGAGCTCTCTTCAGATGAGGGAGATGCATATGAGGTGCGTCCTTGGAGGTATCTATGCTTCTTAGCAAAAAAGTAGAAGCATAGCTTTCTTTAGTCTTCACTGATGAAGACACGTGTTAGCGCAAACAAGCAAAATACAGCCATCTTATTCTTCGCTTCTATTAATTTCAAGTTACAAAGATATATATTTCTCTAATATCTGGTCCAAACTAAAGAACAGAAATGCACAAATACACAACAACAGGAAAAAAAAAGCTAAGCATTTTGCTGAAAGGGAAAAAAGAAGGGTTGTCCATGCAATCCTTTTTCCCTTGGTCTACTAAGTATATCTCTACTGGTAGATCTTTAGCAACTAGGTAAGAACATCTTTTCAGAACATACGACCTAAATACCTGTAATGGAAAGAACTTCACCAACATCTGACGTCGTATAGCTCAATCCCCCATACTTCTTTGGACTAACAGCCCATAATGAGAATATCTGACAATTAAAAAAAAAAAAAGGAAGTGGTGGAATAAAGTAAAAAATAATAAATAATGAAAACTATTATACTATAATCAGTCTAAAGACTCCATTTTCTTTGTGTTGACAACTGAGTGAGAACTATAATATTCTGCAAGATACATCATAATTCATATATCAACAGAATCCAATTAAAAATCCACAATAGAAGCATTATTGCTTGACAAATGGCATTATTGCTTTTTCACTAAACAATCCAGCTTGCTAATAAATAATAAGAGTATATGGCAGAATATGTCATATCTTCTACATGAAAATAAAATTTTGACCAAAAAAAAGAAATTGATAGTTTATTAGCATGGATTTCCACAGGGACAATCCTTTACTTGTAAGCTTTTAGCATGCTCAACTCGTGGATTTACCAACTTCAACCGAATGTATTCATCAGTTACAATGGCAAAAGAGGCAGATCAACACAATTGAAATTGAAGAACTTTAGAAGCAAAAGGATGCCCGGTATTAAAGCTAACAAGTTTTTCTCATAGACTAATGGAATAAACATGAGGAAGATTACCTCACTATAGGCCATATCATGAAGTTGGAAAACACAATATACAATGATAGAAGACATTAAGGGCCAATTCTTTAGGAGGCTCCAACGTGAAGCTGTAAGCCTTCGATCTGAAACTTCTGTTTCTTCTGACTCAGGCTCATACAGACTGCCCTTCAGAGCAGCTTTAGTATCATCTTGTCCTGTGCTATGGGTGTGCAGAGTTTCCTACAGGTCATTGTTTGAGGAAGACAAATGATCATTTAAGTCTCGTACTTTCATGAACACTCAGTGAGAAAAATAACTTCTCTGAGAAGCTGATGATTTTTTTCTCTGAGAAGCTGATGATTTTACTCAAGGTAACTTTTGAATTAGTTACCCTCTCATGTCTAGCTATGAAGTTTTCTCTCTTCATATAGCATTTCATTCGTCAAAGAACATGAATTAATGTGCAACTTATAAACTCTCACACACAAACATGTGCACATTTGCACATAAGGCCATGATAACGCAAGTGCATATGAAGGATAAATATTTGGACCATGTGCCTGCAAGAATTCGGGATTCAGGGATAGAAACATACCGGAAGCAAGCAAGAGAAAACGAACGCTACCAAAGCCAAGATTGATATTGAGAAGATCAGGGTAAGAAGTAAGGAAACCTGCAATTCATTTCCACTGTTGAAGCCACTGGACCAATTGCCAAGAGAGATAGAGAGAGAGACTCATAGGAACAAACAGAATATGCACTACTTATGGCTTACCTCCCAAAAAGAGATTCTTTAGAAAAGATGTGGGGATACTTCTCTGCAGGCTAAAATTACAGATGTTAAATATTTGAAGGATGAGTTTTTTGGTTGAACATAAATGATGCTGAAAATTAAATGGAAGTGTAGAACTAATGAATTTGGAAACTTTAGCTTCCACATCTGAGCACTACTGGGTTCTTTTATCTGATGTGATGTAATGTAACTAATAGCACCATTAGAACTTGGTTGATTGGATAGAAAACCATCAGTAAGATAGAAAACCATCAGTAAGAACAGGGGGTAGATATTTTATTTGAAGTTTGTCTTCAACATATTCCATGTTGTCTATCCATAATCTCAGTTTAAATTTTAAGAAATTCTTGATGGAGGCAGGTATAATCCATAATGCTGGTCGAGCAGCAAAGAATAGACAATACCTGTGCAAGAAAACCTCCAAGAGCTGGACCAATGACCAAGCCTATGCCCCAAGATGTGCTTATCTACAACAAATTATACACTGAGATCCACATTAATGCTTCACAATCAAATTAGCTTTGATTTATGCAAAAGAAGAAAAAGGACTGAAGCCCTTTACCATCGACATCCCCAAAGCTTGGTGTTCTTTACGGCAAATTTCAGAAGCATAAGCCTACAATAGTTGGATGGTTAGATGGTTACAATAGTTGGATGGTTAGATGGATACATGAATGATTAAATATGTTTAATGTGCATGCAGTTACAGGAATCATGCTAAGCATAGATGCCCGGTGACATACTCAAGCCGTCATGCATGCATATAAGAAAAAACAAATAAATTGAAAAAGCAATTAACACAACTACAGAAGAAGATTTATAAGGAACCGCAAGCTAACAAGCATGCTTAGTGGAAGCAAAATTTTACTCAAGATTTAGACATACAAGTGAAATTGCAAACTCAACAAGTGAACACAAGCTGAACGAAATGATATTTCTAGCATTACAAGAGGTGAAAGGGAACGAAATAAAACCTAGATGAATTGATCCTCCAAATCCACAACTAACAAAAGGAAAACCAAATTAGACTGAAGGTATCCCAAAGTTATAGGAAAACCAATAGGTCAACTATATGAAGAGTGCAACAGACGGAAACTAATGTGGTTTTTTCGATCATCATTCCTAAACCCTCACTGATCATAATTAAGAAAATAATACAGCAGCTGTAGATGCTGTAAATGATTCTATAAATCGCTCCCCACTTGAAGGTGGGTGGCAAGCCCTTCCGTTAAACCAAATTGGAACTTAAAACCTGCTAGCTTCCTATGAATGTCTGGAAATACTACTAGATATGAATCAAAAGACATACCCTCATGGGACCAAGCAATCCACACAAACTTCCCAGTAAGAACCGCATAGTAAGTGCCATCCAAAAGTTTACACTGAGACCAAAAAGTCCATTGAGTATAACCCTGAAATTATTTTAAAACAAAAGCAACATAAGATATAATGGGTATCAAAACAATTTCAATGTAACCAAGTCCAGTTTCCGCAAATGAATCAATACGAGCGTAACATGGTTCAGTGTCTCTTACACTGTGACTGTGCCAAATACTATAACGGGTTTCCGACCATATTTATCGGCCACCATTCCCCAGAGAAGAGAAGTAAAAGCTCTTCCAAGCATGAACGAAGATCCTTCAATAAATGTCGGATATATGGCGAATTACAGCTCCAATATTTTGCAATCTAGAGTGAAGCAAGGAGAAAAAGAAACGTACCCACATATCCAGCATAAGCACTAATATCTTCTTCCCTTTTTGCAATATGAAAGTCCCTTATCTGCATTAAACAAGAAAAAGAAATGCTACTCATAGTCATACAGCAATCCTAAATTTAAATGGAGAAGTAACAATAATGAGAGCTTCAGATAATGAAGATAGAAAGCAGATCCAACTAGGGAACTGCAAAATCGTCACATAAGAAACCCAATAAAATTTAATTGGTAATGAAAATTAAGATCCCAAGAATTCATTACAACAGACCAAGAAGTCATAATTCACTGCTAGTTGCCACCACATCTCAAATAATAGAAATCTTCTACCAAAACCTCAAGTTAGAAGTGTCCTCATTGGGAATCAAGAGCACACCTTAACAACACATTCTCTATTAACCCAGGTGTCTTCATATGTATTTTTCATCAAAATTTTCTGTTCAATTGAAGCACCGAAAAACGCAAATCTATCTTGGCTTGCTGCCTTATTGTTGTGAAGACAAGACAAATTTTGAAAAGATCTAACCAGTTATCTCCAGTTAAGAAGACACGAGTCAAGTTTACTTCTGCATGAACACTGAACAGGGCACTTCAAGATGCAGCATGGGGGAGAAGGGATGCCACACTGGGGTTTCCAAATAAAAGGATCTTTTAATTTTTCCAATTTATCTTCATTAAGTTGGCTTCACAAATTTGGGCCAATAACAACAAAAACAAACATCTATGAACAAGGTACTAGCACCGTGACAAAAGTATCGGAAGAAGAAGAGCAAAGCAAATGAAGCATGCTCAAATCTAAAACCAACCCTTGAACTCCTACAGGAAAACAACATTCTATTCCAAGTAGCAGTTCAAAATACAAAAGTTTCGCCCAATTGAGGGCGACTACCATATTTTAATTCATAGTGGTAGGATCAATATAACTGACTCTATTCAGTTTACTAACAATTAGCTTTTATTTCACCATTTTCAGGTGCAGTCATTTGCAAAATCAACATTCACTTTGAGTACTTCATATATCTGGACCAATTATAGTAAAAGATGTTGTTAATACTTAACACCTCTATATAATCATTACTACTTGTCCCATTTTGGAGGGAGGGGCCATATGTTTAATTTAGAATTGTTGACCGATCGTGATAGCAAATAATTAGATAAGGGAGGTAGAGAAATGTGTACCATGAAGTAGAGGAAAGGAAAGAGAGATGATATTGGCAAAGCTGTCAAATTGCATCCAGAGAATTGATAAATTAGAGAGCAATTAACAAGTGTAGAAAAAACATCCAAAAAATAAACACAAGCTATTAGACTAAAAACAAAAATTAGAAAGTTCATATTTAAATTCAGACCGCTTGATTTAAGGGATGCAATCAACTATTTCTACTAATTAAAGAGCTGATTTGCAGCAAAAAGAAATCCTATCTCCACAAGGGACCCTGGTGGGACTAAATTAATGGGTCAAGGATGACACTACTAAGCACATAAGTTGGATTGAACTATGTTCTAAACAGTTTCATTTTTCACAAAATTTTTTACAATAATGTATATAAAAGATTTAAAATGACTTAAACGACATTAGGGTGTACATTTTGTTGTTGAACTTCTATTCTAGGAATATTACTGGATATAATACGCATATTAAATCAAAAATATATTTTTCAATGTTGAATTTTTTATTTTTAAATAGATATAATATATGAAATTATTTAATAAATCATTAGTGATCTAGCAAAGTATATAAACTATGAGCTTCTTTGGGATTATTTTTCAAAAATTATCTTTTTCTCCAAACTAATTCTCAATAACTTTTCCCACTAGTTACGACACATTCTAAAAATTAATAAATTTTTCCAGACAAGAATCTCCCACAAATGAAGTCTATATTTCAGTAAATAATTAGAAAAAAATAAAAGTTAATTTATGTAATAAATTAATGAATAACATAATCTAGCAAAGTAACTAAATCACAAGTTGGTAAAATCTGCTCCTTTCAACATTTATAGTTTTCTTTTCTTTAAAAAAAAAAAAAGGTGACTTGTAACATAACAAACTAAAAATTTACTCATAAATAAGTTCAAAGCAGGGGCGTAGCTGGGCGGCCATGGTGGGCTCCCCCCAAACTGGAAATTTTTTTTTCTTTTTTTTAACCTCGTGAAAAAAAAAAAAAAAAAACCCACCCCTACAATAACGCCTAGCTTCGCCACTGGTTCAAAGCTTCATGTGACATAATCGGGACTTTCTTTCCCAGTCTCAACCAAATTATTTGAAACTATCAATCTTTTTTCATTTGAATTAACAAAGCAGACACAAGAATAGTGCAGGTACCAATAGAGAGAGAGAGGTTATCTGAGCTCAGATAAAGTATAGTTTAGTTACTTTATATATTAGTAACTTGTATTGGGATGAACTCGAATCAAAAGTTACTTATCTTTAACTTATTATAAGTTATTCATTTAAACTCGCGTTAAGTGAACCTTTTAAGCATATCCAAACATCACTGCAATCAGAATGAAAAATACTCTAAATAGTATAATCTCGCATCCCTTTTCCCTCGACAGGATTCGCATTAACAAAAGTACTAAAAAAACAAAGCTATAATAATATTCCACACCGTACAAGGTAAGGCTCAATTAAATACAAGAAAAGGCATTTCATCAAATCGAAGCAGCATTGTGTATTTTTCTTGGGTCAAAGGCTCAATTAAATACAAGAAAACGCATTTCATCAAATCGGTGCAGCATTGTGTATTTTTCTTGGGTTAAAAACTCACCAGCAGATAGAGTAACAACCCAGACGTAGAAAAAATGCTTCCGATCTAGGAATCCCATTTCTGGATCTTTTAAATCTTTCAACATCACAGCCTGGGCAGTTCTCATGATACCCGAATTGCTCTTCTTCTTCTCCTTGTCTCTTCAGTAAAGGTAACGTCTTGTCCGCCATTTTTCTTCTGGGTTTAAAGCAGATTTCCCCTCTATAAAAATCGGTGCCCGGTTGCCAACTAGGATATATATATATATTCTTTTCGTTATTCGCAAAGACGCAAATCTGTGGAATATATTGCAAGTATGTTTTCCGTGAATCTCGTCCGCTTGCTGAAATCAATGTTAAATACCCTTTTTTACAGCAAAAGCTACCGCTTTTTCTTCAGAGGCGATTTTGTTTGTTTAAGGCGTGGATGGTACTCTTGCACGTGAAAAAGAGAAGGTGACCCCGGATAGGATCGGTTCTGATTTCTGAGCTCTGTGCATTCATTATGGATGTTGTAGACAGATCGTTGCTAGACTGGATAATTCTCCTACGCTGATATTTATTGACTACATTGGAAAGTCCAATGTTAGTCGCGATCTAACCTCATCTGATATAGCACAATATCGTATTGTATGACTATGTAACGTATATTAATTATGTGGTGTGGCTCGATACACACAAATGTATAACATCATAAGCTACCCGATGTATAGTTTTAGATTAACACTTTATGTATGGCTGTTTCTATTAACAATCGAGTTCAGTGTACTTATTCTCATATTATGTTAATAATTTGAAAATCATCTCTCATTATACGTTTAGCGGGATTAGAGACTAATAGTAATTTTACTTCAAAATAAAAATTGTCCTGAAATGTTTTTATTCATTCATAGATAATTTATTAAATTAAATAAATAATAAAAAATTACGTAGTACGTTTAGTATCACAAAATATGTGGGCAAATCACTTTTTTGTGGACATATTTCGTGGTCTTGGTCTTCATCATTTCTTTTTATTTTCATTTTAAAATGGACACGTGACTTTTTACCAAAAGGCCAAAGTTTCAAAAACCAGTCTTTTCTTTACGTGCAAGCACGTCACAAGGTCTTTCTAAAGAGTTGCTTAACTGATGTGATTTCTTGTTTTTCCATATGCTTCAACGGTTCAAAATTTTCAAAATTTTCCATCGGAATGAGTTAGATTTTGGATTTGTTCTTACTTTTTCCTTGTTTGAATCTGCCGTTCTATTGGTGTGAATAAAATAGATTTTTTAACAGTTCTGATGGGATAGATTTTTTAATAGTTAGTTTTGTAAAAAATGATTTTTTTTTTTAAATGTGTGGTTAAAAAATAGTATAAAGAATTGTGAAAAATATTTTTTAAAAGTGTATAATTGTGAATGAATTAATACAAAAATCGAGAACAATTTACCCTTGCAAAATCAATTCTATACAAAGAAGTGAAAGCACATAGGAGGCTCAGGGAGAAAAATCTTCTTCAATGAGTGCGTCTATAAAGAGTAAAGATATTTTAACCATTTTGAGGTTAGCATTAAATGAGACATTTATGTTAAATCACACGTTTTTGTATTCAATTACTACTATATTAATTATTACACCACCTGTCTTAAACAGATATGTATTTAATTTTTTAATTTTATATGTGCTTCTAATTTATGTTATTATTCTATTTCAATTGTCAAAAAAAAGTCTAGTACTCTATAGAGTATTAGACTCGATATTCCTAACTAATTAGAGATCTACATGTATATTCAAAGGGTCCAATTTATTATTTAATTTGAGTCATAAATCTCACATGTGAGTCTCTGATTGATCAGGAATACCGAGTGCATAATACTCTTAGATTACTAAACTTTTTTTCACAATTGTTTATGCATTGAATATATTTTCAAACTATTAATGAGAGAAACAAGTAGTAGACTATCTTTGTACAATAATTGGAGTAATAATATATTAATTCTCAAGTTTCATACAATAACCTGATATAACGAATTGTGTTTACCTGTGAGAGTCCTGCCTATATGAGGGGCTGTTATTAGCCTTCCCATATGTAAAATGGCCAATAACAGCTCCTATGTAAGTAAGGTCTCGCAAGTGATCATTTTGGCTGATCATTAATACATGATCGCAGGCCAGGGTATAAGTTTTGACGTCCTCATGTTTATAATGGGGCCCATGATGGCTGGTGGGATCGTACTCCTTGAAGAATGGAAAATGTGCCAAATGTTCATTCCAATGACACATGAGTGTGATAACGACCACTTTCACTATGTTTTCGATTTTCGCTCGTTTTTCATATATACTTATTAGTAAATTTTTTTTAAAAAAATACATACTTATTATTATTAGCAACACATTCATACTAAATGTGCTTATTTTGGAATTTTATTTCAAATTTTGTAAAAATGGGAACTAAAGAATGTATCACAGTCCAATGTTATTTTTGGTAATGTTACTTGATCAGTGAGAGTTAGGTAGTGATAGTATTTGGGTACTTTCTTTCATCTTTTTTAATGATTACTTGATTTATGAGAGTTAGGTAGTGATAATTATTGGACACTCTAATATTTTTTCACTATTTTTGTGTTCATAGGGTATTTGATTCTCATTATCATTAGTGAAATTATAATGAGAATATAGAAGAATTGGTGTGATATTTTTATGTATGGTTGAGATTGATTAATTGTCAAAATAATGGTATATATAAATTATTATAATGAGATCAAAAGAGAGTCGAAAACCCTTTAAATTGAACTTAAAAGGATTGTAGTTTTTCGTGCATGGGCACGTCACATGGCCGTATGATACTGAATAGTGTTGAATGGGGACTACTGGTATTATACTCAATAATAATAATTTAAAAATCTTATCTTACTTAACAACAAATATAATAATGATGATGATAGGATAATATATAATGTGGTATTCTTTTTGGGATGGGGGGTTGGGGGATATTTCTTGCTATATGTCTAATTTTTGTTTTGAAGAGGGCTCTATATCTACTCATCAGTAAATGAGAATAGTTTTTAAATAATATAAGTAAATAGACAAAACAAAATAACAAATGAAATCTATATATATATATATATCTATATCTATATCTATATACATATTAATTAAGAGAATTAAGTCTTGGTATATTTTATACTGTGATTTTTCCGTCTTTTTTATTTGATAAATCTTGATGTAATTATTACTTTTTTTTCTTAACAGAAACTTTTGTATGAACTTAGAGAATATTTGAACATGTGACAATTGAGTTTAGCACTCAAACCTTACCACTTGATCATTTTCCTTTTTGTTATATTTTTTCACTAATAAATTGAAATATAAAATCTGAAAGGTTGTAACATCCTGTTAGAATTCAACCTCCAATAAAGCTACGTGATCGACGATGATGGAATAATTGCTCGAATTACATTGGAGGGTATTGAGATTATCGCTTAAATGACAGCCAAAGAAAGAATGCGGTCCTTGATTGACAAAAATAAAAGTGTGGTGACTAAATTACAAGAAGACACAAAGTAGAAGGATTTCTTAGTAATAAACGAACGATCCACATTGAGCCACACTGCCATATGAGGTGTATGGTGTCATGTTACGCCACTTATTGCGGTTGGATTAGCGGATCTCAAAAGTTTATTAAAACAAACTAATTTCCAACTATTATAAAAGAGTTATTGAGTCCCCAAAGTCTCCCAAGCCCACCCAACACCCCATCTCTTCTTCCTTCCGCCCCAAATTCATCCAAGGCTAAGAAATGGGAAAGAATGACCCTTAAAACACTTAAAAACATCACCTTTGTACTTAAAAAATGGTCCTTACCATATATAGAAATATTGTAACTTAAAGAATAACTTTAATTAAAGAATATAAATGTTTTAATGACACTTTTCTACTTGAAATTATTCTAGAAATATTTGAGGTGAGTAACGCATGTCTTGGCTATCCCTCTCTTGATACAAATGTTTAAATGATTTTGACATTCTTTGTAAGTAACACGTGCCTTGATTCTCTCTTTTCAAAACTCGTGCCTTCTTTAATTCTCTTTGATATTCAATAATACGTAATTACTTCATATGTTCCTATTGATTGCTTTGACATTTAATATCTAAATGTGCACACTTGTTATTAGATAAACTATTGTTATGACTTTGCTGTGTGGTCTGGGCCATTTGTACATTTATATCGTATGGCTTCCGAGTAGAGGCTAAACTAGTGATATTCCCGAGATTGTATCTTTGTCATCTGTTGATCTTCTTGCATTGTTTTGCGTATGCCAATACATGTTGTTATTCACTGAGTACTCTGTACTTATCCTCATCTTCTACAATCTTGTAGGTATTGAATTTAGAGCTTTGTAGTCAGATCGTCCTAAAGGTGGAGAAGATACATGTATATGATCGATGTTTCGGTGTGTGGCTGAGGTTTCATTGTGGGTAGCCCACAATACACTTAATTATCAGAGTACGCAGTGAAAGCATCTCAATACTTTTGAATTATATTTGTAAAGTCTTGCCCTTGATTTTGAATCGTTAAATGCTTCCTCTATTGTTAAAATTGGGGGCGTGACAAAGGTCAATTTGAAAATAAACCCTAATCTATCTTAATTTGTTCATTCACCGTCTCTATCGTGTGTGTGTGTTGGTGAGTTTAATGTTATTTGAATTTTTTTTATGCATTTTACATTTTTTTAAACTTTTTTAGTTTTATTGGGATTTTTTAAAATAGAATGGGTAACATGTACTATTTCTGTCCCAACAAGATAATCTAGTTTTCCATTTTAGGTCGTCCCAAAAAGATAGTCTAGTTGTTATATCAAGAGTGTATTTAATTTTTCGTTTCCATCTTTGACCATATTTAATTACTACCTTGGTACCTTTATTTAAAAGGAATTTCCATGGACACTCATATCATTAATTAGTCATAGAAAGTTAAAATTGGAAAAAGGCCTATAAAATTAATTTTCTAATAAAATTACGTATAGTTTCTTAATTTACGTAAAATTACATGCCGCTCTATGCATCTATCTTTGTAGGACAGAGGTAGTATTTTTTACCTACATAGCCCGAACCACCATACCTCGTACCTGTTTGGGGCGGTGTTGGTAGAAACAGAGCGGGTACGGAGGAGCTGTACCCGATCAGAATCCTCACCATTGTCATTCTTACTGTTTAAATTCATTCTATTTGCAAATAAATTAAAATATGATGTGTCTCATATCTTTTTTTGCATTGTTCATTTATTGTGAGAGAAACATTGTTTTTTTTTACAAACGCCTCCATATCCAATATCGCTTCAATTAAATTATATGATAGCTGAAAAATAAAATTTGGTGTAAAATGTGATGCATTGGTTGGGAATGACTTAATAAGTTAAATGTAAATTCAACAAATGTTTTTAATACTTATAATTAATATGTGATTGACTCATGTTTTGTCTTTCATGATCTATTATTCGGGTTGAAATATCTTATATTTTATTGACAACTTTAATTATAGAAATGACAAATTTAAATTTGATAATATTATACATTTGTCGTTGAACTTACGTTTTCAAATAAACTGAATGATGGTAATAGATTTTTCTCATTCTTGTATACTAGATTATCACTCGTGCGTTGCACATAAAGATACCAAATCAAATTATATCTAACATTAGTATCAAATGTTGAGTAATGTATGATTAATCATATTGAATTATAATATTTTGATTATCTTACTGTTAACTAATAGTTACTATGTGCTTACTCGTTATGAAATGTTATTAAGTGACTTTAATAGTAGTTGCAAAAAGACTCGACAAACTCTATACCCACGGGTACCCGATCCTATTAAGATAGAGAGTAGCCGACTAAATAGGTAATTCGGTTGGGGATGAGATTAAAAAAATCGACCTGACTTAACAATGTACCGAAGAAGTGTATGATAATTTTTCTCGTACCCGGCTCATTTACCTTTTTTTGGACAAAATAAAAATATTTACTAAAAACTCTAATGGTTCGAAAAGTAAAAAGATGATAAAACTTATTAAGAAAACTTAGTAATTTCAATTGTAATTTTAATGTTTAGAATACTATTTAATAAAAAAACTGAAAATAGAAATATATAAATATATTTAAATTGGATAATAAATGAGTAATATGAATTGCATGTGCTAACCCTTCCCAGACCCGTCTCCGATTTAAGTAGGTATGATGAAAAAAATTGATATGTACATTAAAGGGTGTAGTATACTCGATCCCAACTCGACCCCTTGTTATTCTTATATCTTAGGAAATTAAACATTTTATTTTTCTCTGTAACTATACTATGAATTTTATTAACTATGAAACATTAATTAAACTATATTTGTCATATGCAAAAGAAGTAATGTAATAATTAACAGCTCGATTTAAAAGTATATAAACAATAATTAAAAATTAATGCATTAACTAAAGATTAAATAGTTTAATAAAAATTACGAAATACTTATTATATAAGATATGCATATTAAAAAGATTTTAAATTAAAAAATCAAAAAATATTGAATAAAAATTAATCTAACAAAATATTTAAGAAGATAAAATATATCCAACAAAATATTTGAAGATAATCATAATTCTAACTAATTGAAAAAATAGAGAAATATTAATTTATAATGTACAGCAGAATCTACCTAAATGTAAAAAATGTCTAAAACACCCTCACTTGAGACAGTTTTAGAGGGAAAACTGCGGTACAAAGGTACTGCAGACTAATCTACTTTTATATATATATATATATATATAGATGTTCAAGAGATCATATATAAGAATGTAGATTATCTTCTGAAAAATCTTGAATTTAACGATTACTAAATCCATTGATCTTATTAATTCAATTAATATATGTTTGTATTTTTATATTTTCTACGGAAGTGTAAATATTATAGATTTATTATGTAACTATCTAATAATATATTTTAATAATTTTTTTTATCCGTATAACGTACGAGTAGTTTAACTAGTTGAAAATATAATCACCTTTTACGCCATATATTTTATGACGAGCAACAGGCTGAGCAATTTAAACCAAGAATTTAAAATCAACATCAGTTGATTTCTAGATAATAAATAGAGAGAATTAATTATTCTCAATAATTATTTCAGTCAAAATTAATTAATTACATTAATTAATTAATTAATTACATTAATTGTCGTGAGCGTGACTGACTACTAATCACAAAATTAGTTGCAACAATTATGGCTCTTAGAGCATCCATATTAATAGTATTAAAATTAACTATCTACATAAGTAAAAAAAAGTAAAGTTTTTAGTGATTGTTAAAAGACACCTAAGCAAGTTAAATTTAACTATTAATTTGTGCCACATTAGTGATTCTGACTAAGAGTATTAAATTTAATGATCAATTCAATAATTAGATGGTTGGCTAATCACGATTTAATTAAAATAAAATAAAAAGAAATAATACTACATAAAGTGTTAAGTTTATTACTAACTTTAACAATAAAACTAACAGATCGGAAATTAAATGCTTTTAACAACTACTTTAACACTATGAATATAGGTTGTTTTTTGAGTTGTTATCTTAACAACCTACTTTAACACTACTAATGTCGATGCTCTTAATCATCCAACTAACCTCATGGTGAACCACACTATATCACATGACTTATAAATACACATGTGTCTCACTAAGCTACTGAAAAAAATAAATAATAGTTAGAAATGTTACAATTATTTTTACGTTCAGTTGTATTAGTCATGTTCATGTTGTGTCATAGCGCACCATACATCGAGCGCTAGATCAATTTTATCAATTGTATAGATTTAGATATATATACACTAGTATATTACCCGTGCGTTGCATGGGGACCAAAAAGAGACTATTTTTGTCTAAAAATGATTTATTCATAAATTATATATTTATAACCACGGATACTGTAATGAAATTGGTTCATAGATGGTAAATTAATATAATAAATCAAGAATGAATGTACTCGATGAAATCATAAAAAAAAATTTTAATAAATGATATTGAGGTCACAGTTAATAATGATTTATATTTCAATGTCAAATGTAAATCTCATTCACCTTAACATTTCAAAAGGCCTCTTTGAAAACTACATTGGCTATGGATTTTCTCTCATAAGACCGTTACCATATATCACAATATTCAGTCCTTTGCGATTTGTAAATCTGGAGAATGCAATATACAATTGTCTGTGACTAAACACTGACTTTTTCAAAAGAAGTCCAATATACAATAGAAAACATTGTTTAAAAAAATAATTCTAAATTCAAAAAAGAAATTAACCATAAGTTTTGGTGGAACATAAGTAATAATAAATTTTAAAAAAAAAAACTCTTTCAGAAAAATAAAAAAACTAAAAGAAATGAATAAAAAAACTTTAAAAAAAAAAGATGTTGCAAGACAGCCGTGAAAACTCATTAGTTGAATTCCAAGGCATGTGTGAAGGTGTGCGCCTTGGAAATGAAAAACGGTTAAATATTGTACCAATTGTAGTTTTTTTCTAAATATAAACAATTATAATCTTAAAGACTTTTTTTGGGGGGCACATAAGCCGTTAATCATTTATATTGTTTGTTATTTAATGTTCATGAATTCATATGTAACTTCTTTTTTAACACCAAAATTTGAAAATTGGTAAATAGAAATTAGTCAAATTTTTATTATTATATGCACGTAAAAAATAAATAAAGCAATAAAGACAGATTTTTTTCTCCAAAAGGGAAAAAAATGCAATGTCATTAGTTTCTTATTAAAATAAAATTTTTTCTAGATTAGCAAAATAAAATTGTTATATTGTTTCTTAAGCACAAATAATTATAATTTTTAAGAAAATAAAAAAAAATACAGAGAGAAAAGTCTATAAAGTAGCCAACCGTTGATGTTGCTTGATGAACTTATTTAACTTTCCGAAATTCACTTTTTTTTAAACCACAATTTTAAAAAGGTAATAAAAAATATTCCAACTTATTTTACCATCTAAAAAATAATAAATAAAATACAACTTGGTTTATGACACATTTAATTAAAATGCTAACTTATTTTTTATATGCATCGTTAAATGTTATTTTTATAACCGATTAATTACAATTAAGTTAAATAGAAATTGGTCGGAAAATAATTAATAACGTGTATATTCATTTAGTTTCCAATAAATAAAATACAAAAACAAAAAACTTAACCATGTTTTCATTAGTTTCCAATAAAAACATGTAAATCAGAAAAAGTAAAAATAACTATAAATTTTTCTAAAGCATAAATAATGCTCCCTCTGTCACGTAAAAAAAAGTCATATATCATTTTTCACATAATTTTAAAAAGTCTAATTAATATTCTTAGAAAAGTAGAATTTATGAACATTTTTCATAATATACCATTCGTTTAATTGTTATTTAACTTTATTAGTTCTTATTTATTAATCTCAATGCATATTAAATAGGGGCACAGAAGAAAATTAAAAAACTAACTAACTAAAGTGGACAATAGTTTCAGACAAAAAAATGAAATTGAGACCGTTTTTATGGGACAGGAAGTAATAATTATTTGAAAAAAAAAAGGCATTTTATAGAAAAATCAATATATAAAAATATTAACGAAAAAATAATTAACAAATGCAATTATGACATATTATATAGTGAAGATGGCATTATGTAATTATAATATACATAAATATGCTAATTTATTTAAAATATAAATCATTTAATGCTATTTTTTAAACGGATTGACTATATGTTGAATACAAATTAGGTCAAGAAGTAATTAATAAGGGAGATTTTCTTTAATTTTCAAACAATAGGATACAAAGATAGAAATCATTGTTTTAAAAAAATAATTCTAAATTCAAAAAGGAAATTATCCATAAGATAAGACTTGATGGAACATAAGTAATAATAAATTTAAAAAAAAAGACTTTCTTTCAAAAAAAACTAAAAGAAAATAATAAAAAGGTCAAAAAAAAATAGAAATGAGCTGCCTTCCAGCTATTAATAGTTAATAGTTGAATTTCCAAAGAACGCATGAAGGTGTGCTTTGAAAACGAAAAACGGTTTTAAGGTCTCAATTAATATCTGGTTGGTCCCAATGCCTTGCATGCAATTTTCCGTTGCTCAAGAAACACAAACTTACAAAAAAAAAAAAGAAATTTCAGATTTGGCAAGTGAAATTTTCCCGTCCAAATCTAAAAATATACTATCCCACTTTAAAATATATATAGATATATATATATAGCACCAGTATGAAATCATAGTGTGTAATCGACATGAAGAATCAATGAAATTTCCAGAGGATTCATCATTCATTTCCTCATTTCCAGTGGGTGTTCGCAGAGACATCTATAAAATAAACGTTCACCGGTAACAAAACCCATTGTTTTGCATGCTTTTCCACAAATGTCCAGCACACAGTCGCTTCCAAATAGCACGCCTCTTGATACGAGTTTAAACACAACACCTGTTGAAGAAGGAATAAGAGATCATTATATGTCGTGATTACACAAATCAGTTACTAAAAACACAAAAAAATAAATAAAGATATTTTCTTTTGATTTTTCACACAGATTAAGAAAATATCATTTAATGTTATTGAAAATGTATAATTTAACACATTTTTTCTAATATACCCTTTGACTTATTTAATATTTCACTTAAGTTGTTCTTTGTTGCTAATTACTATGCACTATAAATGAGGGTATATTAGAAAACCAAAAAAAAAACTTAGAAAAGGGGAATATAATTTGAAACAGATAAAAAATAAAAGAAGGAATATCTTTTTGAGACGGATGGAGTATATGTTACGTATTAATTGATAGTGAACTAAATGAGTTTCTAAAGACATTGATAACAAATCTTTAGCAACCTGAAAATTTTTTGATGGGAAAGAAGCTTACCGTAAGTCAGAGCTATCAAAAGCAATACAAGGAGGAGAAGTGCTATTTGTATACATAAGGTATACAATTTTTATATACACACCTTTGAATTTACTTACACCCTTTAAAAGTTGTTATTTCAAGAAATATAGAATAAATAATATTTAAGTAAATACAAGAGGGTGTGTATAAAAGTTATACACCTTGTTTATACAAATATCATTTCACAAATATCATTTCTCATACATAGAGGGTCACGTTCTTGGTTGAAGGGTGTAGAAAATTTCATTTTTACAGTACTACTTTTTATATTATTATTACAATTATAATAATTACGATTATTATAATATCTCTCTCTATATATATTAATTCACTTAAGTCTTGGTACTTTTTATACAATGAATTTTCAGCCTTTTTTATTTGGTAAATATTACAGTAACTGTTTTTTTCTTTTTAACAATTTTTTGTGAAAGAACTCAAAGAAGACTTGAACATATGACCATTATATTTAACAACTAAACTTTAACTATTTTGCCCATTTGTTTTGTTTGTTAATCTTTTTCACTAATAAATTAAAATACTAAATCTAAAATGTCAATTCTAAAACAAACTCTAATCCATCATAATTCTTTAATTCACCATCTCTATTCTGTGTCGGTGAGTTTAATGTTATTTGAATTTTTTTAATGCATTTTATATATATTTTTTGAATTTGTTAGTTTTATTATAATTTTTTAAAATGAGGCGGGTAACAGGTATTTTTTCATTATTGTATATATATGTATGAAGGATTATATGTAGGAATGTATGTTATCTTTTAAACGATTATGAACTTTACGATTACTAAGTCCATCGATTTTACTAATTTAATTAATATATAATTTTGTTTTTATATTTTCTACATGGTGAAAATATTACATATTTATGTTTAATAATCTAATAATATATTTTAGTAAGTTTTTTCTACCCATACAACGCATTGGTGATTTAACTAGTTATATAAATATAATGTAAGTGGAGATAGAAATAGGAAATATTGTGGTTTAAAAAAGTGGCGCAGTTGTTAGATACTCACATTTTAAGAGAAAGATCTAGAGTTCGAACTACACATACTCTTCCCCTCCCCTCCGACCTCCCCTATGCCACTTGTATCACGGAAAGATAAAAAATAATAATAACATATCTTTTATGGGGACCGATTGTAGCAGGTAATTTAAGAAAATAATAATAATAATGATGATGATGAAGATGCTATTAGTCAACCCATTTAGGAGATAGATCAACAATATTCACCTACTAACAAAGGATTAGTAGTTATTAATCTGACTATTATTATCCACATGATTGCACTATATATAATAAAGTGAATCTCGCGATTTTAAGAATATGAGGATGTGACATTATTATATGAATGTTGAGCACATAATGTCCGCTTTACAACTATATTATATTATACGGTGATTCTTATAATACAGGCATATATTGATTTTTTTAATGACACTTCATATATTAAATTTAGGGGTGATTGTAAAAATAAATAAAAGACAAGCGGCTCACATAAATGGTCATAAAAATTCTCAACAATGTGACGGAAATCGATACTACAATTTATCATAATCCTACAAACAAGGAGAATTTGCTCTTTAGATTTTCTATATTTTTATTTCAAAGCACTAGATTTCTACCTGTGCGTTATACAGGTAGAGTTCTAAAAGAATTTCATACATAAAATATAATATAATTATATTTGTCATATTTAATGTCATAAAAAACTAAAAAACACAACCTACATAGAATTAATGTGCATCATACGTTTGCAAGTAGCATGCAATCAATTCTTTATTTTGATGGCGTAATTTCATATTCTTGTTATTAGTCCATCGCCATCTCGTTGAACTAATAATTTTTTTGTTAATTCTTATTTTTTATTTCTTTTAAAGACAATAAAATCTGATAGCATAATTCTATATTAGTTTCATATCTGTGCATTTACGAACATATGTTTCACATTCGTGCATTTCATGGACATATCATAGTGACAAAGTAAAATACAATGGAGTAGGAAAACATAATCTCATGAAATTATATAATCAAACAAAATAAAATTGAAATCCATTAGACAAATATGAGATATATCTTACCAAAACATAATACATAGATAGAATCTCAAAATAAAAATATTAAATTAAATGATTAAAAGGAAAAATATAATAATAAAAAATATAATAATAATATTAAAATTTAGATTGATATATTATCTATTTTCATGTAATTCAAATCCATTAGACAAATATAAGATACATCTAAACAAAATATAATATATAGATAGAGTCTCAAAATAAAAATATTAAATTAAATGATTAAAAGAAAAAATATAACAATAAAGAAATGTATAATAATTGAACCAATAATTTTTTTATTAATTTTTATTTTCTATTTTCTTTAGAGATAATAAAACTCGATAGCATAATCTATATTAATTTCACACTCATGTGTTTCACAAATATACTATACTTTATACTCGTGCGTTTTACGGACATATTATACTTATAAAATAAAATAAAATAGAGTAGGAGAACATAAAATAATAAAATTATACAATCGAATAAGGCAAAATTGAAATCCATTAAGCAAATATGTATAACACTCCGAAAACTTTCAAAATTTCATAGTAGCATTTTCAGGGTAATAATCAAATTACTTCTTGAATAATACTCAACTATAAATAATTGGTTAGCGAATTTTGTCATAAGACAGTTAGTTGTGAATTCTATAAGAATATGAGGATACTTTAATTTGCTTTGATAAGGATAAGATGATTGTTTGAATCAGTGGCCAAAAGAGTGATTTTGTTCAATCGGTTAGCAAATTGAGTGTAGAAGAATACTTAGAGCTAGAATATGGTACTTAATTAATGTAGTCGATAACACAATGACTTAATTATAGAGTACATTAAGTTGAAGAGTTCATGAAGCAATAAGAATGAAAAATCTAGAACCACTTAGACACCTTGAAATTTCTCACATGAATCAAATTTAAAAACACTTGGCACTTTGGTTTGATAAAAAGAATTCTTGGGCTTCCAATTAGACTCATTTCTATTAGCTAGTTGTAATTATCTAGGGACAATTGGAAGCCTTTGCGTTGGTGAAATCCAAAAATCTTTAGAAAATATGTGAGAAATTCGTCCATAAATTTAGCTAGTCTTAAAACACCCTCAAAGACTTTTAAAACACTTCTTTTGTCTCTCCAACAAAGCTCCCGTCATATATATATATATATATATATTAAATATCTACTTTAAAAGATACGTTACTTGAGGAATATACAAGGATTTGAATGTACCTTTCATCGACAAACAACTAATAATCTTTAAAGGAGCAAAGACAATATGAGTAATCAATGCTTGGGTTTCGTTGACATGCATATGTTTTAAAAGAAGATCAATTGTTTTAGTGTCATATCATGATAATGAATGACTTGTTATCTTGCATATATATCACTAGTATTGCCATACCCATTTTGTATTGATTTGGCTTGAATTGTTCCCACACTATGACTTATCCAATAATCTCGGGATAGGGAAGACTAGTGTGGTATTTGATTTGAATTGATAATCCTATTTACTTGAAACTTCAGTAAAGGTCAACTGGGGTTAATTGTGGATCCACTTACCATTGTATTGCCGTGACCAAACTTGGCATTTAGAAGGCATTAATACGCGCTACGGGTAATACGTAATTCTAGTGTTTGGGCCCTATATTGCATTCAAAAATGTTTATGCATATCTATGTTTCTTGAAATTATAAAGTGAATGATTTCATTTTAGCCTTATAGCAACTTAAATATTGTGTTACTCACGGGTACCTTGTACTCATTTAGTGTATATTTATTTTTTTGTAGATGATAAATCGAAAGACCTATGAAAGGCAAGCCAAAGAGTGGAGGCTTTCCCGGGACGCTAGTAAGATTATGCATGCGATAGAAACAGATATTTGAGTTTACTACGAGGATGCACCGGTGTTCCTAATGTACCTAGGAACATCTTATGAATTTAACATATATTGTGCCTACACCCTCACCCACTTATATTATGATAAAATTTGGAAGGATAAGCCCATATTCCTTACTTAATGTAATAGTCTAAGGAAAGTAGTGGAATGAGTATATGTATAGATATATGTATAGATAAATAAGAAGGAAACATGGGTTGTAATGATAGAAAAACAACTTTGCTTAGCTTGAGAGCTTCATTTTTCCATATAGAGGCCTCCCAGTCTTTTGTACGGATGGTAATTAATAAAACGGTTCTTATATAATCGATTATGTATACTTGCTAGGGTGTTTAATTTAGATACACTAGAATATTTATGAGTAGTATGACTAATTTTATTTAGAAAGGAGTTAGTGAGCCATTTTCTAACATAACCATAGGTAAAGCAAAAGAAGTTAAAAGAAACATTATAATTATTATCATAAAAACTTAAGAAACTCATTGAAATAGCACGTCTCGTCTTTTGTTGGCACTTCATTTATTTTATGAAGTAATAAGAGCTTCCATCATTATTTGGATTAAAGAGATGGCTTAATAATACATGATAAATAACGAGGGTGCGACAATCTAAGATATATCTAACCAAAATGTAATATGTAGATAGAGTCTCAAAATAAAAATATTAAATTAAATGATTAAAAGGAAAAATATAATAGTAATATTGAAATCAAGATTGATATATTATCTATTTTCATGTAATTCAAACCCATTACACAAATGTGAGATATATCTAACCAAAATGTAATATGTAGATAGAGTCTCAAAATAAAAATATTAAATTAAATGATTAAAAGGAAAAATATAACAATAAAGAAAAGAATAATAATTGAATCAATAATTTTTTTATTAATTCTTATTTTTTATTTTCTTTAAAGACAATAAAACCCGATAGCATAATCTATATTAGTTTCATACTCGTGCGTTTCACGAACATACTATGATTCACTCCCGTGCGTTTTACGGACATATTATGCTCACAAAATAAAATAAAATGGAGTAGGAGAATATAAAATTATGAAATTATACAGTCGAACAAGTAAAACTGAAATCTATTAAGCAAATATGAGATATATCTAACAAAAATGTAATATATGAATAATTGAACTCGTGACCTACAGGTTAAGAGTATAGCTTTTAAATCATTATGTCAATTTTTTTATTTATTAACAATTTTCATTTATATATTACTATTTTCTCGTGTTTTCACTCAAATAAAATATTATTATTAACCACATATATACTTGAAGGCTAATTATATTGACACTACGTTTTTTACTAATATCACCAATTTTTCAAATATACTAAAATTGAGAAGAAGAACATAATTTTGTATTGCTATCTTCAAGTTTATATTCTCGAGACTCAATAGTTCCTACAAAGTGTTTTAAGGATTTTATTGTTTATTTGGGAAGAAATTGTGCAACGTTTTTTAAGGATTTTATTGTTTATTTGTTAGACAATACAATAATAAAATGAGTTATTATATGATTAAAAAAGTATGTGAAGTAGATATAATCTCATGAGTATGAAATTTTTATCTGAATCGATATCAAGCGGGTACATGTACTATGGTATACGTTTGATACGCAATGTTAAATTGGTAATAAATAATATTAAATAAGTAACATGATATAAAAAGTAAATTAAAATAAAACACTACACGTGTATTTAAGTAGTATGTTTAAAAATATTCGTCAAATCTTTCCTTGATTTCGGCAGATATAATTATAGAAATCTAAAACAAAAATTCATACTAATAAAAAAAATCTAAAACTGAATTAAACTCATTATATTATCTTACAAAACTTTCATTATATTACCTTACAAAAATTTTCTAATAATTAATTATACAAATTTAATTATTTTCATACCATTTCCGTCTATAAAATTGTCTGCTTTTTATTTTTCATTTGTCTTAAAAAATATAGTCTACTATTCTATTACGTGGTAGTTATAATATTAATTTTCTTTTATATCTCTATTTAATGTGCATTTTAATCGGTAAAATATTATTATTTAAAATGAAATATTTAATAAATAAAGTGGTATTTTATGGATATATGATATTAAATTTTACATTTTCAATACAAGTAAATATATTTTTAATATTTATGAAAATTAGAATTATACTATATTATATTCCTATTTTGTAGGTAGTCTTAACATACTAGAAATTTATTTGAATATATATAAAATAAAAAGCAATAATTAGTTTCAGACATGACTATTAATAGATCAATTTTGAATGGAAAAGTCTGTCATATTAATATTTTATTTATTAATATAATTATTACGCCTCTAACGATTGTCATTATTCAAGTATATTACTTTTTTAAAGATTATATTTGTTATTTGCTAGACTAAAATAGCAACATAGTATTACGAGTATTTATACAAAATAAAATGAAGTACCATCTAATTAAAAATGTATGTGACGAAATGAGGTATTATCCGGTTAAAATGCTATGTCGGGAGTGTATTTTTTTATAGGTATGAAATTTTTTATATGTACGGGTATCGAGTGAATACGAGTATGATGTACCTGATATGTATTATTAGACTGTTCGTAAATAATATTAAATAAGTTACATAATATAAAAGCAAAATATAGTAAAGTATTAATTTAGTACATAAACAGGTAACTATTAATATATTATTAATAAAAATATAAAATATTAATTTAACGTATCAAATAATAAATCAAAACTGTATATTTACTGGTTTTGTTATGCAAATCCGATGGCACTATTTGTCTAATATTTTATTGTTCATTATTATTGATTTTTTTTGGAATTTGTCTTCCATGCAACGCATGAGTGATATACTAGACTTATAGTTGTTATAGTTGATTGTGATTCGATCATTTGAGTGCTAATTATTATAACTTTATATAGGCTAGTGATTTGTAATTCGCATATTAATTCGTAATTCTAGACAATATAATTGATATATTGTACTTTATTTGTGACATCATTTTCACACTCACAAATCAATTTTTATATGAATATACACTAAAACTCTACCCGTGCAATGCACAGGTGAAAAAAACCTAGTAAGAATAAAAGAAAAGATTTTTGATTAATATGGTGGGAGTTGAAACAAAAAATTAAGTAAAGTTCAAATTAATTTAATTGAGGAAAACAAACTAAAATAAATAATCTTATAGATTAAAAAGTCATTGTTTAATATAATAAATTGGCTGCCAAAAAAATAATAATAAAAGGAAAGATTTTTAATTTTTTTTTAACAGAAAAGGAAAGATTTTTAACTAATATGGTGCGAGTTGAAACAAAAAATTAGGTAAACTTCAAATTAATTTAATTGAGGAAAACAAGCTAAAATAAATTATCTTATAGACTAGAAAGTAATTGTTTAATAAGAAATTAGTTGCCACTTTATATAGGTTAGTGATTTGTAATTCGCATATCAATTCGTAATTTTAGACAATATAATTAACATATTGTACTTTATATGTGACATCATTGTCACACTCACACATCAATTTTTATATGAATTTACACTAAAACTCTACCTGTGTAACGCAATGGTGAAAAAATTTAGCAATAATAAAAGAAAATATTTTTGATTAACATGGTGGGAGTTGAAACAAAAAATTAAGTAAAGTTCAATTTAATTTAATTGCGGAAAGCAAACTAAAATAAATTATCTTATAGACTAAAAAGTCATTGTTTAATATAAGAAATTGGCTGCCACAAAAATAATAATAAATGGAAAGATTTTTAATTTTTTTAAACAGAAAAGGAAAGATTTTTAATTAATATGGTGCGAGTTGAAACAAAAAATTAGGTAAACTTCAAATTAATTTAATTAAGGAAAACAAGCTAAAATAAATTGTCCTATAGACTAAAAAGTAATTGTTTAATAAGAAATTAGCTGCAACTTTATATAGGCTAGTGATTTTTAATTCGCATATCAATTCGTAATTCTAGACAATACAATTGGTATATTGTACTTTATATGTCACATTATTTTCACACTCACACATCAATTTTTATATAAATGTACATTAAAACTCTACCCGTGCAGCGTAAAGATGAAAATAATCTAGTAATAATAAAAGAAAAGATTTTTGATTAATATGGTGGGCGTTGAAACAAAAAATTAAGTAAAGTTCAATTTAATTTAATTGCGGAAAACAAACTAAAATAAATTATCTTATAGACTAAAAAGTCATTGTTTAATATAAGAAATTGGCTGCCAAAAAAATAATAATCAAAGGAAAGACTTTTAATTTTTTTTTTTTTTAACAGAAAAGGAAAGATTCTTAATTAATATGGTGCGAGTTGAAACAAAAATTTAGGTAAACTTCAAATTAATTTAATTGAGGAAAACAAGCTAAAATAAATTCTCATATAGACTAACAAGTTATTGTTTAATAAGAAATTAGCTGCAACTTTATATAGGTTAGTGATTTGTAACTCGCATATCCATTCGTAATTCTAGACAATACAATTGGTATATTGTACTTTATCTGTGACATCATTTTCCCACTCACACATCAATTTTTATGTGAATGTACACTAAAACTCTACCCGTGCAACACAAAGGTGAAAAATTCTAGTAATAATAAAAGAAAATATTTTTGATTAATTTGGTGGGAGTCGAAACAAAAAATTAAGTAAAGTTCAAATTAATTTAATCGAGGAAAACAAACTAAAATAAATTATCTTATAGACTAAAAAGTCATTGTTTAATATAAGAAATTGGCTGTAAAAAATAATAATAAAAGGAAAGATTTTTATTTTTTTTTTGAACAGAAAAGGAAAGATTTTTAATTAATATGGTGTGAGTTGAAACAAGAAATTAGGTAAACTTCAAATTAATTTAATTGAGGAAAACAAGCTAAAATAAATTATCTTATAGACTAAAAAGTAATTGTTTAATAAGAAATTAGCTACCACTTTATATAGGTTAGTGTTTTGTAATTCGCATATCAATTCGTAATTCTAAGCAATATAATTAGTATATTGTATTTTATCTGTGACATCATTTTCACACTCATACATCAATTTTTATATGAATGTACACTAAAACTCTACCCGTGAAACGCAAAGGTGAAAAAATCTGGTAATAATAAAAGAAAAGATTTTTGATTAACATGGTAGAAGTTGAAACAAAAAATTAAGAAAAGTTCAAATTAATTTAATTGAGGAAAGCAAACTAAAATAAATTACCTTATAGACTTAAAAGTCATTGTTTAATAAGAAATTGGCTGCCAAAAACATAATAATAAAAGCAAAGATTTTTAATTTTTATTTTGGAGCAGAAAAGGAAAGATTTTTAATTAATATGGTGCGGTTGAAACAAAAAATTAGGTAAATTTCAAATTAATTTAATTAAGGAAAACAAGCTAAAATAAATTATCTTATACGCTAAAAAGTAATTGTTTAATAAGAAATTAGCTACAACTTTATATAGGTTAGTGATTTGTAATTCGCATATCAATTCGTAATTCTAGACAATACAATTGATATATTGTACTTTATCTGTAACATCATTTTTACACTCACACATCAATTTTTATATGAATGTACGCTAAAACTCTACTTGTGCAACGCAAAAGTGAAAAAATCTAGTAATAATAAACGAAAAGATTTTTTATTAATATGGTGGGATTTGAAACAAAAAATTAAGTAAAGTTCAAATTAATTTAATTGAGGAAAACAAATTAAAATAAATTATCTTATAGACTAAAAAGTCATTGTTTAATATAAGAAATTGGCTGTCAAAAAAATAAATAATAAAAGGAAAGATTTTTAATTTATTTTTTGTTTTGAACAGAAAAGGAAAGATTTTTAATTAATACAGTGTGAATTGAAACAAAAAATTAGGTAAATTTCAAATTAATTTAATTGACAAAAACAAGCTAAAATAAATTATCTTATAGACTAAAAAGTAATTGTTTAATAAGAAATTAGCTGCAACTTTATATAGGTTAGTGATTTGTAATTCGCATATCAATTTGTAGTTCTAGACAATACCATTAGTATATTGTACTTTATTTGTGATATCATTTTCACACTCACACATCAATTTTTATATGAATGCACACTAAAACTCAACTCGGGCAACATAAAGGTGAAAAAATCTAGTAATAGTAAATGAAAAGATTTTTGATTAATATGATGGGAGTTGAAACAAAAAATTAAGTAAAGTTCAAATTAATTTAATTGAGGAAAACAAACTAAAATAAATTATCTTATAGACTAAAAAGTCATTGTTTAATAAGAAATTGGCTGCCAAAAAAAATAATAAAAGGAAAGATTTTTATTTTTTGAACTGAAAATGAAGGATTTTTAATTAATATGGTGCGAGTTGAAAAAATAATTAGGTAAACTTCAAATTAATTTAATTAAGGAAAACAAGTTAAAATAAATTATCTTTTAGATTAAAAAATAATTGTTCAATAAGAAATTAGTTGCCAAAGAAATAATAATAATAAAAGAAAGGGTAAATTTCGCATATCGTCCCCAACCTTTCCACTTAGAATCCCCGGGGTCCCTAACCTTTTTTTAGCTCGTTGGTCCTCAACTTTTCATAAATACGCACAAAAGGTCCCTCTTAATAGAATCCATCCAATATTTCGTTAACTCACAGGTCAAATTACCTCAATACCCTTACTCTCTAAATTTTAAAAAAGTAAAAGGAATAGAAAAATTTAAAAAATATAAAAAAATTAGAAAAATGAAACTGAATGGGGGAGCCCCCCTTCTCACTGCCATTTCGGGCTGCTTGAAGCTGCCGAAAATGGCAGCAAACTTGCTCCCATTTCCGACAGCTTCAAGCTACCAAAAATGGCAGAACAGTGGGGGAGTCTCCCCCTGTTTTTCTGCCATGCGGCATGGCAGAAAAAAAATGGGAGACTCCTCCTATTGTTCTGCCATTTCCTGCAGAACAATGGGGGGAGTTCCTCTCTATTCTTCTGCCATTTCCGGCAGAAGAATGGGGGGTCTCCCCTCCATTTTTTCGACCCCCCATTCTTCTGCCATTCCCGGTAGAAAGTGGGGGAGATTCCCCTTCAATTCTTTTGCCATTTCCGGTAGCTTAAATGGCAGTGAGAAGGGGGCCTCTCCCCATTCAATTTCTTTTTTTTTTATTTTTTTATATATTTTTAAAATTTTTAAATTCCTTTGTTTTTTAAAAATTTAAAGAGTAAGATTAATGAGGTATTTTGGCCTGTAAGTTAACAGAATTTTGGATAGATTCTATCAAGAGTGACCTTTTGTACATATTTATGAAAGGTTGAGGATCAGAGCGCTAAAAATAAAATTTAGGGACTCAGGTGATTCTAAGTATAAAGATTGGGGACGATATGTGAAATTTACTCTAAAAGAAAAGACTTTTAATTAAAAAACTTCAAATGATTCAGCTTGGCTAGCTGAGCTACAAACAAATATGGTGGCTCTTATAAACTAGTTCTTGTGAATTTTGGGCCCTTTGCGTTTTTCAAAATTTTAATCCCTGAGCTGGTGGCCTCTTGACCATCGCCTCAGATCCGGCCTGAATTGGTCAAACCAATGATATTCACATATTTCATAAGACTTGACCATTCATCCTTACTCATTCTCTTTCTTATTTCTCATTAAAACTCATTAAAGTGTGTTTGCAAACAGGATGACTCTCACAAAATCTTTAGATTAATTGGTAGATTAAATTAAGTTGTGTAAGTTGTGAAAACTCTAGCTCTTTTACCTTTTTTTTTTTAAAGATTCACAAAATTTTCCTTTTAAAACTAGAATTAGATTTTGTGAGGATGAGTTCAAATATGTGAATGTAATTGATTTAATTACATATTTAAATAGAAATGGTTTGTAACATGAGTGAATGAAAAAAATGAAAAAAAGTAAATTAAATTGTAACACTATAAAAATCTTTAAAATTTTTCAGTAAGAACTGTGCTCAAATATTAAAATTAAAATGAGCAATTTTTCTACACAACTTTAATGGTGAATATTAGGATGCATAACGAGCTGGCCGGCTAGGGCGGCGCGTGGCCCGGCCCGGCTAGCAAAAAGCACGACGGGCCGCCTGAGCCTAGCAGGCTCGTGGTTCGTTTAAGACGGGCCCGAGCCGAGCCCTAATTTTTGGGACAAGCTCGAGTCGGGCTGGCTCGTGTGGCTCGGCGGGAAAAGCTCTGGTCGAGCCTAATTTTCACGGCTGAGCCAGGCTTTAGCTCGGGCTTTTTCAGCTCATGACCAAAAAAGCCCAAGTCGAGCTCGAGCCCAATTGTTGGCGACCTGAGCCGAGCCGAGCCGAACTCGTTGACATCCCTAGTGAATATTTTCCTAATATCAGAAAATAATGAATAAAAACCGTGCTCACATATTAATGATGGCCATTTTTTTAGGAAGAATCAAGGACAACTATAAAAGAATTGAGGGGAAAACAGAGAAAAAGATGCAAGTTATAGAAAATAATACAACTGTTTATGATGAGTAGGAGAGAACTATCAATTGATAATGACAACAATGGCTCATTTCGGGACATTTTTGTCGTAAGAATCAACAGCAAAAGCAAACAGTACAGTATATTGATAGAGTTGTCCAACATACACACAGTCTTCTTTAGAGGCACGTGGTATGATCTTTTTTTTTTCATACATTGCATAATTTAAAATCAAATCACAGTTCATGAGTAATTCTAATTAGACATGTTTATTTGATATGAATAATTACACGACGCTCTTCCGATCTAGATTGATTATTTACATGCAAGTGATGTGTTTATTTGAAGGCCTGTAAGAAACCAATACGTGATTGACAAATAAATATGTAACTCTTTTATGTCAAACAAACACATTTCTCTAAAATCATTGTTGTACAAAAGATTTGTGAGATCGGAAGAGCACACGTCTTTCCATATCAATAATTGCATGGAGGTATCTATCTTACAAAAAAGAGTGACATGCTAAGTTCAATATCTTGTATAATTGGCTATTTAGAGCATTTCCAATGTAACAGTTTTGACGGTATATATGTGGTAAAGAACATTGACATTGCATTTAATAAACTCTCTCATTCAACAATGTCCACAATATATATTTGACAAGTTATTATTAAGTAATTTGAAAAAAAAGAAAGAGAGAAAAATTTATTACTTGGATAAATTTATATATGGACAATGTCATCTCATGAAATTCTGCTTTCAATTTAGGAATTTAGGGATTTGTAAAATATCAGCTCACCCAATTTGGTAAGTCACACGCACATTTATATTGCTGAAATAATTCAGAATTTGTACACATTGGTACAATCAGCCAATTGTGGCCTTAGAGCAGGATGAGAATTTCTTAATTTTGTGGTGTACAAATGATTCCTGCTAATTCCCATACAAAAAATCTGAATGAGGTAATTCTGGAAGATGAGGATAACAATGTAATTTTGCCAAGATACTAATAAGAGTGCTAAACATAAGCCGTAACATGAAAGCGACTTATCAGAATTAATGCTCAAGGCTTGTTTTGATGCTGACGTTCTGTACTCTCATTTATAACTATTCTCCTAAACAATACGTCAAATAAGTATTTTTTTTCTTTTACTAATTATCATATTATTCTATAGTGATTTTTATTATGTATTGGAGATGCTCTTATGAATCTTTAAATCCACCCTACATATACATAGTCAAATAAGAATTACCTATTGATTCATGTAAATTATTTTATATATCAGATACACGTGTCTTCCCAAAATTACTCTTTCCATATATATATATGTATATATATATATAGACGTACACACACAAATGTGTGTGTATATATATTAGGGTACTTTTGAAAAATGCCACACAAACATCTCACAATTTGGAAAATACGTTCTAAAGTAAATGGTTGCTCGCGTAGCGTATTAATACAGCCCAAATAATATGCACAATTCAAAAAGTAATGCTGGGCGCTTTTGTTTCTTCATCATCCCAGCCCATGTGGCCCATTTTATTAGCATTTTTTTTTGGGAGAAAATAATTAATGATTGAATATTTTCACATTTTTTTTAACTAAAACATAAATAAAGTCGAATAATGATTATTTAGTATTTACTATACGTTTGATTAAGAGTCAGCTATAAAAAGTCACGTTCCCTGTAACTTCTTCACTTAAAAAGTCACATACAAAATAAAATTATAGATTTACACAAAATTAGGTGACGTGTAACTTTTTGTTTTAAAAAATCACATAATTATTATTTGGCATTTATAGCAAAAGTGACTTACAGTTGGTTATAAAAAGTCATGTTCTATATAACTTTTTTAATTAAAAAGTCGAATATAGATTAAAATCATAAATCTACACAAAAATCGGGCGGCGAGTAACGTTTTGTTTTAAAAAGTCTCATAATGATTGCTTGACATTTACCACATTAGTGACTTAAAGTCAGTTGTAAAAGTCCCGTTCTTTGTGACATTTTCAATTAAAAAGTCACATATAGACTGAAATCATACATTTACGGACAAATCTCATTTCGTGTAACTTTTTGTTTTAAAAATTTGCATAATAATTATTTAACATTTACAACATACGTGACTTAGAGTTGGTTTTAAAAGTCACATTTCATATAACTTTTTCATTAAAAAGTCACATACAAATTAAAATTCTATATTTATATAAAAATCGCGTGCCGTGTAACTTTTTGTCTTAAAAAATCACCTAATGATTATTTCACACTTACTCCATATATAAGTTATAATCAGTTGAAAAAGTCACATTACATGTAACTTTTTTAATTAAAAAGTCACAAAGAAACTAAAATCCTACAATTACATAAAAATCACGTGTTGTATAACTTTTTCAATTAAAAAATCACAATTTTTTCATTGTTTAATTAAAAAGCTACAATGATTGATTAATTAAAAATTCACAAATTAAAAAATCACACACTTGAATTGAAAAGTCACATTTGTATTATTATTTAATTTAAAAAGTCACATATAAAATAACTTATTAATTAAAAAGTCACAATGAACTAAAAATCTTACACAAAAATCAAAAAGTTACATTTATATTATTATTTAGTTAATAAGTCATAAGAAACAAGTGAGACAAAATAAAAAATAATAAACCTGCCAAAGAAATAATAATAATAGAACACGTGAATAAATGAAAATGGAAAAGAAAAAAAGAAAGGATGAGGAATAAACAAGAAGTGGCGTGGTAAATCAACCAACATAGCCGTATTTTTCCGTTGTCCATGTTTTTGACGTATTTTTCTAATTATTTGATCAAATAAAGTGTACAATCTAATTTTCCCAATAATCAATTACTTAAAAAGTCGTGTAAAGAAATTAAAAAGTCACATTTATATAACAATGTAATAAAAAAGTCACATAGCATATAAAATAACCATTGATCAGGGAGTCACCAAAAAAAAAAACTAAAAAAAATAGAGAAGTCATTAATTTAGCACCAGATGGAAGAATGGAGATGACCTAGCCCATTTGCGGATAATTTTGGCCAATTCAATGAAACCAACGTATTTTTACGGCTTTTGGCGTCATTAATTAAGAGTCTGTTTGGTTAGATTTATAAAGTCAAATTATAAAGGGGAATTATAATGAGTAAAAATGAGTGGTGAAAATTTAATTAGAGTTTGAAATATGTGGTGATTGTTGAATAGTTGTCAAATCATGGTAGGTGAAATTATAATAGGAAAAATAAAGTATTCCAAGCAAGTAGTAAGATAACCGTATTTTTCAAAATAAAAAATAATTTAAGTGGTGCACCTAATTTTCCCTTTATATTATGTACAGGTTGAGAATCGTGCTTTGCGCGATCTCTAGTATAATTTTGAGGCTAATTTTGTTCAAATAAACTTCTTTTATTATGAAATTTATGTTATAATGCTACTGAGAAGAAAATAATTTGTCAATTTCTAATAAATTTTAAGAATTACGAAAAAACACTTAAAATTTTTGATGTCATTATTATCATATAAGTCTGCAAAATTTTGGTCGATTGGCTTTTAATGTTATTGAGAGGAAATTACACCTTTTACGTTTTTAAATTCCTTGCCTAGTTTATTAAATTTTGCAAGCCTATTTATTTATAGTTTTCTAACGACTACATTGTGGTAAAATTTTTTTTATTTGACTTGTACCCATGGTAAAATATATTATCGTAGCCAATAATTATATTATTATTATTAAATTTAATTATTCAAATATTATTTTAATAACTAACTCTTTGAAAGTTATGCAAAAGACTTTTATATTTCATAACTGTAAAGATGTGTATGTGTAGGAATGTAGATAGATATTCATTTTTTTGCAATCAGATAGATATTCATTTTGTCTAAACAAATAAACTCAACAAAAAAAGTAGAAAAATAAAAAAGAAGGGAAAAAAATAAATCAAAAATTAATTGAATTTAATTGACATAATATATATATATAGAATAAAAAATCACTTTATCAAAAATAAGAGTTTAACCAAAAAGTGCTTTGAGTAGTAACAAAAAACTTTTATCTTTTATAATGAAAATGTTCAAAAAAAGGAAAAAAATAAAACATGTTTGCTATTGTATACCAAGATAGGCGTTTTAACTAAATACACACAAAATAGCTATCAAAAAACAACAATGATCCGTTTCTTTACTTCCAACAAAGATAGTAATGCAGCATTATAGCCAATGATAAAGGCAAATTTAGGCCTCTGTAGGCATATGCTTACACATTTTTCTCATGATCTTTTATTTATTTAATATAACTAATTTGAATTATGAATTCCAACTTTGCATCCAGTCAGTAATGTTCTCCTTTCTCTCAACTCTTAACTCCAGGTAATTGGCTAAAAAAAAAAATCCTTTCTCTCTTCGTGTACTGTCCTTCCAAGTTCATTATTCACAGTCTCAAATTAAAAAAAAAAAAAAAACTTAATTTTGAGCCATTATTTTACAATCTTTCTCGCTTTGCCGAAAGTTGTAATTTAAGTTACGACTTATTATCGTGAATTTCAATCTTTCCAATGTGGTATTTTGATGAGTAGACGGGTTGCACAACGAATCAACGCACTTTCTAGTTCATTCTTAACTCTAGTATCTCTTGTGCTCCAATTTTTCGGTGTTTAATAATTTTGAGTCTCTAAATTCCTCCATTCTATATATCCCAATTTTTTTTATTATTCTTTATTCTAATGGTTTTTAATTTTAACTCTTGAATCCTAGTGAGTTTGTATTGTATCAGAATATATGTAAAATTGTAAAAAGAGAGGTTTTTGAACATTTTCATTATAAAATATCAAAGTTTTTTTTTTACTAGTCATGGCACTTTTTCTAAAGTCTTATTTTTGATAAATTTATTTTTTATTCTATATATATATATTATGTCAATTACATTCTATTAAATTTTGATTTGTTTTTTATTTTTTTGGCCATCTTTTTTTTTTTTTTTTACTTTTTTGTTAAGTTTATTTGTTTGGAGATAATGAATAGCTATCTATTTTTCTACACATACACATCTTTACAATTAAAAATGATAAAAGTTTTTTTATTACTTATGGCACTTTTTTCAAAAGCTTTTATTTTCTCTATATACAATCTGTCAATTAAATTCAATTAAATTTCAAATAATATGTATAAATTGGTTGGTAAATTACTTCTTTTGATTATAATTAAATAATCTGTATCCCAAATTTTAAAATAATTTTTTTTAACTTATATGCAGTACTTAGGAATTTACAAGTGCTTTTTCTTCAAAGATATAGCCATTTAGAAATTTTGTATAACTTCCAAATAATTATTTATTAAAATAATATTTGAATGATTTAATTTAATAATAATATAATTATGGGCTAGAATAGTATATGTTACCAAGGGGTACAAGTCAAATAAAATAAATTTCACTGCAACGTAGTCGTTAGAAAACTGCAAATAAATTGGTTCGCAAAATTTAACAAACTATGCAACGAATTTAAAAACGTAAAAGATACAATTTCCTCTCGACCAAAATTCTTTTCTTTTGCATTTCCAATGGAATATCCATTGGAGAAAATTTTCTACTGCATTATTTAAAAAAAGATGTGCTAATAAAAAAAGTAGACATTGTCTAGTACAGTGTCTAGATGTAAATAATGTAGCAAACAATGTTTATATATATCAACTCTCCTATTTTTTCTTTCTTGCTCTTCTCCACTACTATATTAACTATTTATATGTTGACAAGTGTCCGTTACTTCATGCAATTCACATGATTATTGGATATGACTTACACCAAATTCAATAATTCTAGCCACGTAAAAAGCAATCCATCTTACACATTGGAGATGCTCTTATGTAGAAAATAACATAGTCGTTTCCTCTCGGATAGGTGGAAAGATTTTTTTTTTCTTTTCCTTTTTCCCCCTGCTTTTACGGCTAAACAAATTTGAAAGGGAAACAATTCAAGCAATGAGAAAATAAATAATGACGTACACCGTAGCATGACCTCACAATGACGCCTTATGAACAGTGAAGTCTCATTCTTCTCGTTTAAAATTGTAGAGATATCTCAAGGTTTAGCTAACCACCGCGTGAAAATTTCCAATGGTTGGTCTCATGGTTACGGAACGGAGTCTAACGGACTATCTGGGCTTCTTTTCTTATTGGGCTTTATCTGGGCTATTCATTAATGATAACAAATAAATAAAATAATGATGCAATGTCATTTCATATTTTAGAGAAATTAATATTGTCAAAATAACGCATTGACGAATGCAACACTATTACTATTAACTAATTGTATACCCGTTGTACAACATAAAATAAAATATATAGTAATTTTAAATACTAAATAATCTTAATTTTATTTGCATAGTACTCACTCATATATACATACGTTACTAATGTATATAAATAGAATCAAGTTGAAACGTACAATATTTTCACTTGTCACAAAGTTAATTAAATTGTCATTCATAGAATAATACTCTTAAGTAATAAAAATGAGAATGAGAAATTTTTACAAAATTAATTTCATGTTGAGTATGGAAACTAAGAAACCATGGAAAAGAGAGGATAGGAAACTTATACAACTCCATAATTACCTGACACCTATATCGTAATTTAATAGATTGTGGATGATATTCATTTATCAGAATGAATTATTCTTCACACTCATTCTTCACTATATATTCTTTGAAAAATTATTTTTCGCATTTTCTCATCACCATTCATTAAATATAATCTAAAAAGTTCAAAGTACATATTTTCCTGTTACAAAAGACCTAAGGGAAGCAATATTAAAACAACGGATAAATTCTATATAATTTAATATTTACCTCTAATATTAATTTTTAACTATTTTGCGTTCTAAAAAGAATTAAAAGAATTTTTTATTTTTGTTCTAAATCATTATCATCAAATATTATTACTATAGTATCCCCTCAATTTAAATTTTGACCATTATATATAGGTTCTTAGAAAAAACAAATAATAAATTTATAAGTAATGTACTAAACCTATAACCCTATGTTTTATGACGTGTGATTTATTGTATTGAATTAAAGTAAAAGTTTTAAAACTGATTTAATTTTACTTTATTATTGTATCATCAATATCACGAATATGCACTTAATCGAAATAAGAAGAAGTCTCAATAACCCAATGCTTGAAATTGTTAGAATTATGAAAAAATATTGAATCTTTGAATATAGCCTAAAAACTAAGAGAATATGTATAACAAATATTAATGGATAACAAATAACATATTATATATAGAATAAAAAATATATAAATTTTTATATATTATTATAAAATAAAATGATAGCAAAATATAACTAATAGATAAGTATTATTTTTTTCTAAAGAGAATGAAGAAGTATTATTATTACTACTATAAAATTAAAAAAACATATAAAAATATGATAATGATATTGGGAGAAACTTGCATATAATCACTATCCTATTTTAATATATATATAAGATAAGATTTCTACAGGAAGCCAAGCAAGGGACAAATCACCGATAATAAAGTGTTTTATGAGAATATTCATAATAATCACGTCATACCACGCATCTTAAAGTAAGAGTGACAATCTTTTCTTTTACCTTCAAATTTTAATTTTAACTTTCTAAAAATGAAATACAATCTTGTATTCTTGACGTCCAACTCTTTCAAACTTTTCTCAAATTCATGACTTCGAGTAATATAATTTTATAATAAACATGTTTTCAAGTGAATGTTTTTAAATTTTTTTATTTTTAATAATTACTAGTTGTATATCCGTGCATTGTACGAAATATAATAATTAATAAAAAAATATATGATAATTTGAAAAATTAAATAGTCACAATTTTATTACATACTACTTACTCATATACACATGTTATTAATAATTATAGTTTTATTGCATACAATTCTTTCATTTGGTACAAAGTTAATTAAATTGTTATTCATAAAACAATACTCTTAACTAATAATAATATGAATTAATGAGGAATTTTTAGATATAAATTTAATTTTACGTTGAATATAAAAACCAAGTAACCATGAAAAAGAGAGTATAGAAAATTTATATAACTCTAAAATTACCACACACTCATATTTTTATTCAATAAGTAACATTACAAGAAGTCTAAGAACATATTTAGAGTGTGAATAGTGTTCATTTATCAGAATGAATTCTTTACCACATATTTTTGAAAAAATTATTTTCCGCATATAGTGTCATAAATTCTTCAAAGAAATCACTATATACTAAATCTATTCTAAAAATTCTAAAGTACACACACTCAAGGAAAGTAATATTACAACAAAACGATAAATTCTATATGATTTACCCATAACATTAATTTTTAACCACTTTTCACTCTAAAAAGAATTAAAAAAATTTTTTATTTTTGTTCTAAATCATCATCATCATCTAATATTACAACTGTTGTATCCCTTCAATTTAAATTTGTACCAATATATAGGTTCTCACGAAAAAATAATAAATTAAATAATGGAGTAAACATATAGTCATAAGTTTTATGACATGTAGTTTAGCATATTGAATTAAATTAAAGTAAAAGTTTTAAAACTGGTTTAATTTAATTTACTTCATTATTATTATTATACCATTAATCTCACGGTTGATAGTTAATCGAAATGATTAAAAAATCTCAATAACTCAATACTTGAAATTTGTCTGTCAATTGTTAGAATTTTAAAGAAATGTGAAATCTTTGAAGATAACCTAAAAATTAATAGAATAGATACATCAAACACTAATAGATAACAAATAACATAAGATTATATATTAATTTAGAGCTTAATTAGGAATGTGTGTGTATATGTCTGAAAAAAATAGAATTGGAGATTAACTTACAATCTCCAAACTTATATACGTATATATAATATATATTAATATGAGAATATGTATAAGATTGAAAGTATATAAAATAAAATCATATATAAGCATGAGAATAGATATATATATATCATTTTATTTATTAAATATCTCGACTCGAAAATCTAAACCTGAGATATAATTTTTATTGTATATATTATAATTACGTATATTCTATATATATATATATGTATAAAATAAAAACATATATATATATAAAAGATATTAGAGATTAATCTGAAACTTAATTAGTTGAAAATGTCCATATATATTATTAAAATAAAATAAATAAATAAATAAAACATATATAAGTAAGATAGTAGTTTTAGCCAGAAAATTTACATATAGTCACTATCATACTTTAATATATATATTATATATAAAATAAGATAAGATTAAAGTAGTCGTTCTTTTGAGTTTTTAGTCTTTGGGTGTGTGATTTCAATTCTTTTCGAATCAATTTTTAATCAAACTCATTTTAAACCACTCATGACTCATGCACTCATTAAAATAATTTTGGACGTAGATTCTTCACTTTTTATTACTTTTTAACTATATATCACTATTATATTAGAAGAATTTAGTCTCTGCGAAGAGTCAACCTTAATTTCCCGCCTTAGAAATTCTACTTTTCTATCTCAAGTTTTTGTTATTAGAATACGACTCTCTCCTTGTGTCTGCCGACTCTCCAGTCTCCACCGCTCACCACTTGCCCCAGTTCGAGCAGACCTGAATCGCCTCTTCGAATCCCAAATCATCGGTCAGAGTATTGACCCAAAATCCCATAGAGCTCGGTATGAAGAAGAAAGGGAGGGTCAGAATTTGGGGATTTCTGAAAACGTGGTTACCGCTCTCTCTTTGCTGTGATTTTGAAGGTAAAAAACAGATGTGCCTATGTACATACATACGCCAGCACACTTTTTAATGCATCTGTCGCCATATTCTTTGTTCTTTGTTCTGTTTCTTTTTCTTCTTCCAGCCATATTGTTATGATAATATGATTACTCATGGAAAACTGTTTTTTTCCCCTCACAGGTTGAATAACGTTTTATGAGTGTAATTCTTCATTTTTTCCCCTCAAAAAATACCTTAATTTATTGAAATACGGATATATTATGATAAGTACAAATTAGTTACAGATCTGGAAAAAATGTAAATGAAAAAAAAAATAGAAAAGAAAAAAAGGTTCTCCTTAAACTCATGGTGTATTTAAAAATGTAGTATATAAATTAGTTTTGGCGTGTGAATATAATTACAACTTTTGGGAATATGATTGTTTTGATTTATGGGGCAATTTTTAGTACGGTGAATTGATAGTGGGAAACGGTCCGTTTGGGCCTCTACTTTTCCTACTTAACTAGGAATTTCTTCAATTTCTTTGTTCTCTGATTGCCTTTGGGTTGAGTTATGCTTATGAAATCTTTTGTCAAAAGAGATCCCTAGAGCTTGAGTTATGCTTATTAAATTTTTGTCAAAACAGATCTGTAGATAGATTAAGTTTTATCCCTTAAATTAATTTATGCTTTGAAATTGCTTAATAGAGGTCATTATTTTCTACATGTCGTAGAATTTGTAACTATGCAGCATACATATATATATATATATATATATATCAATCTCTGGTCAGACTCAAGGCAGGGAATTCCTCTAATCTCTGCTCTTATTTTCTATTCCTTTTTGTGTTCATTTATCCTAAACATACAAACCTTTCAGTAGCTTTCTTCGAATTTTCCCCCTAAATTATTCCTTTTTAACATGTTGTGTTGATATTTTGCTTTAGCATTTATTTTGTCTGGGGAGATTTGGGTAATCTTTTTCAGTATGAGTAATAATATATGTATGGTTCACATAGAGTTTATAATGTGCTTGCACAGGTTACTGATGGTGTTAATTATCTTTCTATATTGAGGGTTGTTTTGAAAGGCTTCCAAATACATTAAAATAATTTAGCCTTTAGCAAAAGTCAACTTGAGTTTTCCGCCTAAGAACTCCAACTTTTCTGAACCATGTTTCTTTGGTTGAAACACGCTCTCCTACCATCTCATTGAAGGTGAATTCATTATTATAGTTATTGCTGAGTTTTTCTTTTTTTTTTTTTTTGGGCTGAACTGTGTTAATTTTATATTATTTGTGGCCAACATGTTGATTATCCGTAGGTATATAATTATTCAGTTAGGTAGATAACTTAATTATCTTTACTGAAGTGTGTTAATTATCTTCCAACATGTTTTTCCAAGCTTTAAAGCAAGAAGAAGAATCAATTATGTGCAATGTTGCGTTTCTGTGGGCATTCTTTAGAGTAGAAAAAGGCGACTTTAGAGTGAAATCTCATGTCTCGAGAAATTAGTGGCCACACAAGAACAATAACATATGTGCCTAATAGATAAAATTTATCAAAAAATCTTAATAATATTATTATTTTTATTATTTATTCGCACATTGTATTGGAGTTTACCAAATGTAATACTTCTAAACTGGTTTATTTCATGGTATGGTTGGAGGATAATTCTTGCTCTCTGATGAATCACCAATTAATAAATAAAAATGTTTCCTATTGTAATCTAAAAGACATAAATAAATATATAAATAAATAGTATCTGGAACGAATTGGTAGGTTCTAATAAAATCTTTCAGTAGCCTCTCTACCCTTGCAATCATTATTGAATTATATTAGTAAAACCTCCTTTTAAATGCTTAAAGGGTTCAAGACTTCAGACGGCAGTTGAGGCATATTTGGTTGATAAATTTGATCCTCATCGAAAAACATTTAGGAGCTAATGATTTGCTTTCTGAGGTTTGTCTCATTTTCTTATTGATCTATCTACCAAACATTTTTCCATTTGGTTACATATTTTTTGAATATTGACTTGGTTATTAATTAGGGTGTCGGGAATGATTGGATCCCGAGATTATTTTTGCTAAACCCTATTGATGAGTCAAAGGTTATCCATTTTTTTGTGTAGGTTGGTGAGTCTTTTGTTGACAGCGAACTCAACATCTTATAAATCTTTCAACTATTTGCTGTTATGTAAATATTGAACATTATGTATTGATTATGGGTTTTATATCTGAGATTGTTGTGTTTATGTTGGTGTACGGAGGACAGAGGTTGGTTTGATATGTTCCTAGTTTGATGCGTCGTTGCTGATTTTCTTGGTAATATTGAATTCACTTCATTGTTCTTATTTAAACATCTTTATCTGGTTAAGTTGTTACATGGATTTATGTGTACCAGATTAAAGGGGAGTTTTTATTTATGTTCTGATTTAAAGAGATGGTTAATTTGTTAGATGAATAATTTCTCAAGGAATTAATAGACACTGAAAACTCCATATTTCCATTTGAGTTTACAGAGATGGTTAATTTGTTAGATGAATAATTTCTCAAGGAATTAATAGACACTGAAAACTCCATATTTCCATTTGAGTTTACTTTCTTTCAAGCATTTATTTGACTTCAGATTTTATTATTCTTTTTATCCCACGCTTCTATTCCCAGCACATGCAAGTACTGAAAAAAATGAGTATATACAAATGTGGATATTACCGACCGCGTGTAATCATGCATGGTCAGTTTACCAAATTATTTTAAGACCTTTTAGAGTATTGGCAAACTCGCAGCTTGACATGCACATATTATGTAAAATTCTATAACTTTGTCATATGTTATGATTTACAATGAAAACTTGACACTGTTGTTGCCATTTTTACCAAAAGAAATTATTCAAGAAACGTGCATGTAATCCCATGTTGTCAAGATTTTGCAGAATAAATTGATATTCACGCCGTTGAAATAAGACTTTCAATTATACACCGATCAATTAAGCAATGAACTTTCTATGCCTCTGATCATTAAAAATCTCAACAATTTATATTTGTAATTAGTGTTAAAAACCTCTTGGAGTTTTGTTACAAAATCTTCTATTTTATGTGATTTAAATTGATGCACACCACGAGGTTTTATTACAAAACCTTCATAAGGTTTTTGAATATTTCCATATCTGTAATAACCCATGTTTTAAAAAACGCGTCTATGCGGCAGGTAAAACGCCTCATTTTGGTAAAAAGTGTGAAAAAAGTTGGTCAATTTAAAGCGTTGACCAATTAGAAATTAAGTGCCATTGAGCGGGCTTAGGCGTGGAAAAAGCGCGCCTAGGGTGAATTAAGCCACATTTTTTAAATTTTTCTCTCTCTTTTATTGTTATTTTTATTTTCACTGTTTGAGATCCAATTAAAATTAGTTTTAAATTAAAAGGTTAATATAAATACTTAAAATATCTCGAAAAGTGTAATTTACCATCTAAGAAATAAAGAATGAAGGAAAAACAAAATATTAAAAAAGAGAAGTAAAGAATGACTTATGTGAGAAAAATATAAACATTGTATTCTGAAATTGAAGTAAAAGTCATTTATTAAATGGATATACTTACAATTTATATCTCTCTACATAATTGGTATATATTAATTTCAATTAACTAATAGATTCATATTGATTTTAAAAATAAAAAATAAAAAAATGAAAAATGCTTTTTAATGTCTAGGCGCCGCTTATATGCGCTTAAGCTTATAATGCTTGAAGCTTCGAGTCATTTCACGACTTACGCTTTTTAGAACACTGGTAATAACATATTTCACACATGTATTAAGTTTCCATCAATCCATATTCGATGTTCAAAATATGTTCTAACAACCTCATGTGCGATTAGAATCGTCCTCATTTTTATTTCTTTTTATTTTGGTATTAAAAAAATTAGTTTAATGAATAAGAAAATATACTTCCAATAAATAAAATCTTGAAAAAAATTATAAACACTGACATCATCGTCGGTTTTAAAAAATATATCATCTCGATTAATAATTTTGCTTATACAACCCATCCATAAAATTTTACGTGCTTGAACTACTATAAGAAAAGTATAAGGGGTCATATTATATAATGTATTATATTTATATGTATGGAAAATTTTCAAAAACTTTTTCAATGTTTTGTTAAAAAATTTTCCATCTATGTGGTATGTATAGATAAACATTACGTATATTTCAAATCAAAGAGATGTCAATTTCAAATTCACATGACATGTGTTTATGTATACCATATGAATTTCTACAAGAAGTTTTTGAAAGACTCTCACACGCAGATATATATATATATATATAGACACATATATATACACACATTGACATTCACTAGCTCCTCATATATGAAAATAAATATATCAAATTACATTAATTTCCATGATTAAATTTCTCTATGAGTGCACGGGATATTTTCTTTTCCGATTGGCTGAGACTTAATTCTCTCTGGTTCGAGGCAATTCGTGCTTTTTGAGTATGAGTTCAGTTTCAGCAGTCATATATCCGCTCTTCAAGAAGAATTCGAAGACGGGTGTTTTTTCTGATATACAAGCATTTTTCTTATATTTCTTTCCTCTTCTTCTTTTTTTTGGCCTTTTGGGTTTTAATTAAAGCAGCAATACAATATTTTCTTTTCCAATCGTCTCATGATTACCTTACTGGAGTAAAGAAGATATCCTAGAAGTAAAATTTGTAAAATATTGAGTCCATACACATTACTGTGTTTGACTTATTTAATTTAACCAATTGTTTTTTTTTGTGTAATTTATGTAATCAACGTTTTTTCCAAAAGAAAAATTTTTGGAAGTATCCTACCGTGCAATGCACGGGTGAGATACTAGGAACAAACTATTTTTTGCCATGACTTGGTTAATTAATTGTGGATTAAGATTCTGTTATTTTTTTTTTAAAATAACATAGGTTAACTTCTTATTAACTTAGCTTGATTTAAGGATTTTATGATATTAAACTTCACCCCTCTCTTCGTCTCTCCCTCTCAAGCTAATACCTTGCTATTAAATGTTCAATTAATCCGCTCTGTCTTCTCCCCACCATTTTGGCTTCTCCAGCAGCATGTGCTGCCAAAATGGGAGGATTCTCCCCCTATTAGCAGCACAAATGCCGTCGGAAATGGCAAATTGCTGCCAAAATGGGGGGGGAATGGCTGCTTCGGTAGCACAAATGCTGCAGGAAATTTCCGACAGCGAAATGACTGCCATTTGCTGCCGAAACGGGGGCCCCCATTTCGCTGCTGGAAATGGGGGGACGTGGCGTGGGTGGGGTGGTTTTTAAGTTTTTTATTATTTACAAACTTTTTTTAAAAAAATTTAAAAGGTTTAAGGGGGGTATAATCGTCCTTTTGTTAAAATTTTGGTGAAATAGTGGAAAAAATGACAATTTCTGCATATTTATCAAATATTGGGGGCTGTGGCGTGACAAAACAAAGGTTGTGGACCAAATCGAGACTAAACTGAAAGATTGAGGATGATTTGTGAAGTTTACCCTTAAAAAATCACTTTAACGAAATCAATTCTTAAAATAATAATAAAAATCCTACACACCTTATGGTGCCTTGTAGAGCATGTCTAATATGGGGAAAAAAAAACCTAAAGTGAAAAATCAAATGGGAAAAAAGCTATTTGAAAAGAGGAAAGAAAATTGGGGGTGGCTATATCTACACTACCTTTTTTTTACTAATCACGCCACATGATAAATATACCACTATTGAAGTACAAGTTTTATATATAAATTATAATTGCTTTATCAATATAACTCTATATGCTTTAAAAGTAATAAAAAAATAAAAAATAAATAAACAAATCGTACACCACGCCACATTCCACTCATCATCAGTTCATCACTTTATCTTATACAATAATTTGCCTTTTCTGTATTCCGATTTTCTAATCAAACGGTAAATCTATCAGATAACTATAGAATACGCCTTCGATATAATTAGATCTCAGTTACAACAGTGAATATATCTCTCTTTTATCGATAATAAATTTAGTTACTTTGGGTTTTTTTTATGGGTTCGTTGTTGTTAGAAATTAAAGAAAAAAAGAATATTTGCAAATTGAATTTTGAGACAGGTTTTTCACATTTGAATTTTATGAGTTTTCTATTTTTCTCTCCCGTTACATAGAAATGTATAAGGGTTGTGGTTTTCAATTATACTGTAGTAAAGTAATAAATTATGGTTCTTATTTATGGTGAACATAAAAAAAAGATTAGGTATTCATTTTGTAGTGTATTTAAGAAATAGGTTCATATAAAGTTTATTTAAGCCATTTAATCATTGCCCTTTTTAGTAAATAAAAAAACTTAAACTTGTGGTGTGGTTAGTAAAAAAATGGTGTAGATATAACCAACATAGGAAAATCCCATATGAAGGGTGGATTATATAAAAAAAGGGCCAAATCTAGCCCCATTTTTACATTTTTACCCCATTAAGAGCAAGATTAATGTAGGGAAAAAGCTAAAGGGAAAAAATAGGAAGAAAAACCTATTTGCAAATAATGTGCATGGGAAAAAATAGTGAAGAAAATATAAATTGGATACGTGGCATTATTTTACTGGATTGAAATGTTTGTTGGACAAGCATAATGGGTGGAGAGTAAATGAGGGGCTACCATTTTTCCCTACCTAAAATAGTATTTTACACCCTAGATTCATTACATTATTTGAGTTTGTGAGGGTAGTTTGGGTTTTTCACCCAACAAAGCCGATTAATGTATTATTAGGGGGAAGGGGGGAAAATTATTTTGAAGGGGGAATTGGGTAAAAGTTATTTAGCAGTTAGCACCGCTTTTACCTTTTTCCCCATCACTTTCTTCCTTCAAAAATATATATAATAAATTTAAAATATAAATAATAAATTTTAAAAAATAGTATTTTGTAAAAAATTGAACATCAATTATATGATAAAAAAAAGCAATGGTAAAATAATTTGTAAAAAACTTTCAAAAGATAAAAATAAAAAATAAAAAAATCGAACACTAAATCACTAAATTTTCCCCTATACATTATTTGAAAATAGTTTTTCCCCTTATAATTTTTTCTCTTTAGCTTTTTTCCCTTGGTATTTTCCTACAACATTAATCTTGCTCTAAAAAGGTCATTATTCCCCTAAGTTCCACCATACATTATTTGGCTCTATAGGGAAAAACCCAAAAATAAGATTATTCCCTCTCACATTATTAGGTGGACGTTGAACAAATGTGAAAAATTCCATATTTGAGTTTTTTGCCCCAGCATTAGAGCATTCCCAATGTTAAGGCAAAACCCAACAAAACTAAATAACGTTCATATTTGAGGGGTGAAAAGTTCATTTGGAGGGGGCTGAAAAGTTCATTTGGAGGGGTCAAATTTGGCACCAAATTTAGAGAGTTTTCCCTCAAATTCTTGATCACACAAATGCTATATAAACCAATAATATTCCGCCACATGTCCAATTTTAATTTTATAGCCAAATAATTATCAAATAGGAAGTGAAAATCTTGAATTTTATGACAAATAAAAAATTAGATAGAAACAAAATTTATTGTCTATGTATAACAAAACAAATGAGATTTGTATTTATATTTTCACGTATATGTACAATTTCAAAGTCTTTTAAAAAATGTAAATGGCAACGTTAAACCCACAACAATTGTTGATGTCCTCAGATAAATAGTAGGCACGAGTTATCTTTGAGTATAAACATATTATAATGCATGGTAAAAAAAAAAAAATCTATACCCATATTTTCTCCCAAATTTCCCCCTATACATTATTTAGAAATGAGTTTTTTCATCCAAAATCTTTTGACTTGGGTTTTTACCCTTTGGCATTTTAGCCTAACATTAGGGGTGCTCTTAATATTGATGTTAGAACTGAAACCAAATAGAAATGGCTTTTTGTCCATGCTCTTGATCATTTATCATTTGTCTACGGGGTATTACAATTTTTGCTAAAATGTCTTCTTATACAATCCAAAAAACAACGAGTGTGTTTGGCAACTCAAATTATAAACTATTCTGTTTATAAACTACAACTTGATATCATTTCATTGTTTTCACTTTTTTTAAAAAGTCAAAAAATAAAAGTCAAGCCACAATGTTTACTTTTTAAATAAAGCAACGAATAAAATAATATCACGTAATAATTTATAAACCAGTTAATAAACCATTTAGTAGCCAAACACACTGTAAGATTAATCAAAATGACTGAGAGCCAATGTGTACACCAAACATCAGTAGTCTAGGGTAAAGTTTTCAAATCGTCCCTTACCTTTGCATTTTGTAGTAAATTTGTCCATAACCTTTTTCTTAACATCTAGGGTCTCCAACATTTCATAAATTTACACATATCGTCTGCAAAAATTGGATGGTTTCCATCCAATTTTGAACCATCCAATTTTTGCCGTTATATGGTAAAAAATGAATTTTTTACCCTCATGTTGTAATAATAAAGACAAAATACATAAAAAAAAGAGCTTTAAAAAATAAAATAAAATACATTCCTCTTCAAACATGTCCACTTACCGATTACCCCTAACCCCGACCACCCCAATCTCTAAGAGACCACAACAAACATCATTGCTGCACATTTTTTTGACACATTCCTACAATAAAATCGGAGGACCCAAATCTATGGTGGTGTTGCAAAAACAGAGGTGGTCATGTATTATTTATTTCTTTTTGGTTTTTAAAAGCTCTTTTTGTATTTGTTTTTTCTTTATTAAAATATGAGGGTAAAAACGTCATTTTCTTACCATATAACAGCAAAATTGGGTGGAAACCATCTAAAAGGACAGTGATAAGTGCAAATTTACGAAAGTTTAGAGACTCTATATGTTAAAAAAGGGGTTATAGACAAATTTGTTACAAAATCCAAATATTAGGATGATTTGTCAATTTTACCCATGCTCTCGTATCGCCACATGCAACAAGGATGCAATCCGGTGCAACTTCGTCCAATTGAAACGTGTTAAGACATGAAATATATAAGACACACTAATAGAATCTATACCTATTTAGTAGATATATTATATTATAACATAATATAGATTTTGGAATACAATGTTATAAGAGGTTAAAATTTCGATCCTTTACTATTGTGTACTAATCTACGCGAACGCACGAAAATTGCACTCGATTTGAACAAAAACCATCAAAAGAAACATTTGTGTTGACATGTAATTTTCTAAATCACCAGCTTTTCCCCATTTTTCCTTAGCTGCATATATATATATATATATTTTAACTTAACCCCGTAGGCCATATGTATTTCTCCCCCCTCTAACCCCATAGGTATTTCTCACCCACTTTCCCGACAAACCACGGTTTCTCATCTCTTGAGGGTTATATTGCAATTGCAATACCTTCTAAAAAATCCCCAAAACTGAAAATATACTGCCTGGTTTTCAACTCCAAACTCCTGTGCCCCAGCTGTTGACGCACATGTTGTTGGTAAGAACAAAAATTTACCTGTTATTTTGCGTAAATTTATTGTATGTCGTTGATTTTTTCAATTTATCTTTCAGGGCTGTCCTGGGTTTCTCAAAATACCGCTCTATAAGGGTGTTTCAAGTAGATGATAAAGTTCCAGTTATCATAACTTTCGTTTTAATTGTTTTTCTTATTTTGGGGTAGTTATTCATGTCCATTTTTTATTTATTGCGGGTGCTACACTTGGTTATTAGTATCTTTATTTGCTACTTTTGTTGATTCTATGATAAAAGAGTGAACTTGAAGTAAAAACTATTCCATATAAGAGGACTGGATACATGTGTGGATTCGTATTTCTATACTATCTACATGTTTTAATTTGAAGTATGAAAAGAATCTAACCATGTTTATGTAAGTGAGTCAAGTCGAATTTTCCTGTCTTCTGTTTCTCTGAAATGTATGTTACTATAACTTTAATGTATCCCGAAGGAATAGTTACGAATAGCAATTTACTTGGGACGCTAAGCACTGTTGTAATACTATCCGAATGATGGGCACGAGTGACCAAATCTACCAATGCACAAGCTCTGCACGAGGTTTGCACTATTCAGGGAAGTGTCTGTTATTATTTCATACTAGTAGTCAAAATAGATGATTCCAACTCTCAACAGAAGAAGGGGATTAAAAAAAAAAAAAGACAAAAACTGATCCGAGAGGCAAAGCTCTATCTTAAAGGCGAAAAGAATTTGTGTGGTTGACCTCAAGTTTATTGTTTAAGCCCATATCAGGAAATCAAATCTATTTAAAATTGAATTTTGACCAAACTAATCAAATATGCATATCTAATGGGACTAGCATGTACTACACAGATCTCACCATTCATTTTCAGAAAATCTATTTCTATTTCAAAATGGAAATAGAGTGCTGACAGGGGCTAAATCTTTAACAATTTGTGTACTTTCCCTCAAGTTTGTGGGGAAGGATCTTTATTTTTGGTAAATCTATAATGAAGTTATTGTCGAGAATAAAAGAAAAAGACCTATAGGAAAGACTTGATTGTTACTTTGACGATATCTATCTGAATTACCCTTAATCTGTCCTTGCGTTATCGCATTAGAAAGTTTAGTTCTGCTCAACGATGTTAATATATAATGACAAATAATTTCATAGTGTTGGTTTGGAGTTTTGTCACACTTTGGTGAGTTGGGCATGACTTAGTTTTATAGCTTGTTTGTAGAGTTTTTTGTTGGAAAAAATAATTTTTTCAAAAGGAGTGTGGTTTTAAAAATAAAGGAAAATTTATTGGATTACATGATTTTTAAAAAAAAAAAATTAAAAAATTAAATAATGCATGTGGTTAAATGATTCTTTCTCAAATCATTTCTTATCGATGCATGATCTAAATGAGCCCTGTATGGTTTTGATTTTCTCAAATCAATTCCCGCTCAAACTAATTTCTCTCCACACTTTTATTCATTAAAATAATTTGCATGTAAATTTGTAACTTTTCCTTATTTTTCAACCACAGTTTTTCCAAGAAATTTACTTTTCAAAAAGTCAATTTTCAAAGAATCAAAACCAAAAGGGGCCTAACTATTTTCATCATGTGATCGACATGTACTTGAACCAGCACATACAGAGAATAAGAAATTGGCCAGTCGCATTTTGATTTCTACTCTATGTTTTATAATTACAAATCATTTAGAATATTAATTGTGTGGGAAGCTGTTCAGCATGAGGACTCCCCTTCACAGTGCTTAGTTTGAGCAGAATCTGTTATCTTGAAAGCTGTACCCATTTTCAGGATCTTTTATCTAGATTAATTCTTAATTCCTGGAAGGAGTACATAAATTTTTTTTTTGCAAACTCTAAGGAACAGAATACCATTTTTTGGCATGTGTGCGCCGGCCTCCAAAACATAGTATAAAATACACCATTTCCCTAAGCCCTTTTCAGTTTCTGTTCTATTCAGCTTCCTCCTTTTTGTCCCCACTCTGATTAAGTCAAAGTCTCTTCGGCTGTTTGTCCAGGAAAAGCATTTTTTTTAATAAAATATAAATCCTGAAGCTGCACAAAAAATCTGAGAAAAGATATCATGGCTGGGTTTAGCATTCTGCTATTCATTTTATGAAGAATAATTCTTTGTTGTTGTCAGCCCTTTTCGCTGGAGAATGCATGGACGTTGGGGAAAGTGGCATTGAAGTGCTGGAAAATTGATTTCTTTACCTATTGGTTCCTTATTTTCAATAAAGTACTTTATAAAGGTATGCGCTCTCTCTCTCTCTCTCACACACACACACAGAGTACTCAAATTTTGGATTAGATGCATAAATCTCCATAAACAATGCCTGAATGTCTGATCTTGACTGAAGAGATCTGCATCATTTGCTATTTGGATACCAGGGTTTGAAATCTCTGGTCGATACGGTTCAAATCTCTAATCTGGTCTGCATTCTGCTTTGTTGTCTAATATGTTTTGGAATCTCTTATTGACTAATGCTTGAGGAATCAATCTGATGCTTATAGATTCGCATTGTAACATATTCTGAGCAAAAATTCACTAGGCAACTAGTCCAGCGAGTTAGGGTAATACCTTGTTGGGTGACAGTTTTCACTTGAACCGTGTGAAATAAAGCTAGGTTCCTATTATAAAATTCGGATTTGTATTAAACCAAGAACTGAATTTCTGTGGTTAGGTCTTGGTGTTAAGTGAAGAACTTTGCTAAAAGTCGCGGTCTTTTCTTTCCAAGCAGGATCAAATGTGTCGTTTCCTCTTCAATCCTGAGAATATTTACACTTCATTTTTCAGTTAAGAGTTCTTTCCCCTTAGTCATTTCTTGGGTTCCTCCTCCCCCCCGCCCCCTTTACATTGCAGCATCGAACTGTATGATTCTTGTTTTTGCTTACGCTTTTTTAGAAAATCCCTTCTTTCAAAGCTCATCTTATCATTCACACATTCTCAATAAAACAATGTTGCACACAGATTCCTTACTTCTTAACTACAAACATTACAAAATAGACCACTTCTTCAAAAAAATCTTCATATACAAGGCCTGATTTGACAGTTGCTATGCCTTCTGTCTTTGTATTGCAACAAACCTAAGTTGCTTCTTTTAGGAATGACAGAGCACATCAGCCAAAGTCCATATGGGCACTTAATTTTTCTTTTTCTGATTTTCTTATTACGGACATAGAGACCATCCTCTGTCTCTAGAGGCATATTAATGTTTATCTTGGGTGGAAGAATTACATAATTGATAGAGAACCATACTAAACTGGTAGTGTAAAGAAAGCTACTACAAGAAATTTTTCCTAGTTTTGATAGGTTGGTGTATTACCTGCATTAGTGATTCAAAAGTTGCTGCTCAGAATAACATTCAATAATCAATCAATTTTTTATTCTCTCTTATCTCAGACATGCCGCCCCTAGTGTCTCAAGTGAAAAGCATCAAACGTTTATTCTCTTCTTTAGAAGGATATATTTTCAGTGGAGCAAATTTTAGTTTATTTTACCTTTGCAAATTCATTGCTTTCTCTTTTCTTGTGTTATTCATTTATTTATTTTATTATTATTATTATTTTTTGTAGTTTCTCTTTTCTTCTTTATTTTGCTTTCATCTAAATTTTTCGTCAATGTATCTTGGCTTTCAGGCTTTGAATCCAAAAGTCAACTCATTCACTTCATTTTCTTATTTTTCGAATACTTCCATCGGCAATTGTTTCTAAATTTTTATGTAGGGATGACCATTTTTACTTTGAACCACCCAGTTCGATCCTGAACAGGATCTGCGTCTAACCGACCAGCTTGACTAGTATGACAAAACATGAACAGGTATTGGTTCATAAAATCAAGAACCAGATGGTTCTGAGTTCTGACTGTTTCTCCACTTTTAAATAAATAACCAAAATTCTTTTTTCACCTCATTTTTCTTTTTATTTTGGTTGATGCATATTAGAAAGACACTCTACTACTGAAAGAGTCAGAAACCCCAAACCAAATTCATTAATCATTTTTACATCCTCTGTCTATGGGCGCCATGTCGACTTCTTGCCTTCTTCCTTTAGGTTGCTCTACCTTGCTTCTTCAGTTCTTTCTCAACAATTATGTACTTAGGCATTTGCTGAGTTAGGTGCACAGTTGTTTGTTAATAATAACTGAGGAAGAAGTATGGAAGACGGTGTTGCCACATTTAGTGCTGTTTTTTGATCTTGGGCATATCCAAGGTTTTGCTGTACATTTGTTGCATTCCATGTTCTTTTAGAGATCGGAATTAGCATATTCATTGACTGGACTGGAATATCTGCCTTTCATGCTTTGTGTCATCATGGACTGAACTTGAATGCATGTATTGTAGAATCAAGCTCGACTAAACCTATGTTGCTTGAACTCGGGTACCGGATGATGCATATTTAGGAATCTGATCCTTTTCTTTTTAGAAAATCTAGGTTCAAAATTTACATGAATACATCTAATTAATTTAAAGTTGCTTTAGCACTTTATGTATTGATAATTTTTAGATGTGTTTTTGGGGAATATATATTTATATATATATACATATATATATATATATGTATATGTGTGTGTGTATATATATGGGATCATCTTTCAATTTTAATAATATAAATTGTCTGGGTGTAAAGGATTTGAGAAGGATCCTATATCTTTATCCTGCCTGACTATTTGGTATATTTACTTCCTCAGAAATGGAGTGTCAGAGTGACATAGGACCAAAAGTAACAGGCACCTGTTGTCCAGTTCAGTTCTACCTGTTACCATATTGCCGAATGTTTCCAGTTTCCCATTTAGAACTGATTGACCAAATTTGGCAATGTTTACTCCTACTTTTAGGTCTTATTTTTTAGATGTATTACTTCTAGGCCTGGGCATAAAAACCTCCAAACTAGTAACCCGAACCGAACCGAACCGAACTGAACTGGTTCGGTTTGGTTTGGTTCGGTTCGGTTTTTATCCTTTACGGTTCGGTTCTCGGGTTGTAGGCGGCCGAACTGAGTCTGTCCGGTTCGGTCCAGGGGGTTAGCCAACCAAAACCGGTTTGAACCGGTAAACCGAATTTTTTTTTTAAAATTTTTTTTATTTTTTCTTGAAAACGGTAGAGAGTCAGCCTAAGCCTTATTGAGATTTGAAACCACTTTACAAATTACAATCTTCCTTCCACAATCACAATTCAAAATCCAAATTTGAAACACAATATCAAATATTCAAAATACCAAATTTCAACCTAAAATCGAAATAAAAAAATTTCCAGTTGAAACCCTAAACTATTGGCTGCACCTCCCTTCTCCTTCCTTCCGCCGGACCGCTGCTGCTGCTCAATTGTTTCCGTTCGCCTCAGCTGCTGTGCCTGCGCGTCCGCCACTATCGTTGACGAGGCCGACGGGATTGAAGCTGTCGCCGATGCTGCTGCCGTTGAAGCCGCCGCCGCCGACCGCCACCGCTGAGTACCCTTCTCTCATCTCTCTATTTACTTGTGTCTGAAACCTAAATGGTGGCTGCTATGGAACCGAGAGAGAAACATCAATGGTGTTTGCTATGGAATCAAGAGAGATAGAGAGAGAGAAACGTCAATGTGGCTGCTGCTATCGGACTTGAGATTGAGAGTTGAGAGAGACATTAGGTTTTTTTTTAGTTTCTTCTTTTGGGCTTTAAAATTGGCCCATTTTGTTTTTTTCTTTCCATTTCTTTTGGGGTTTAAAATTTGGCCCAATTTAAGTTTAAAAAAAAAAAAAAGAAGAGCCCAATCCGAAAACCGACCCGACTTAAACCGACCGTTTGGGTTGGGTTGACTGGCCCGAAGGTTTGCAGTTTGGCAAACCGACTAGAAATCTGGTCGGTTTCAGGCCTAACCTGGCCTGACCGACCCGATGCCCAGGCCTAATTACTTCATTTTGATTTTTAGAATCATATTTATCTTGAATTATGTGTTGGATAAAGAACATGCAATTTGTGAATCATATGTCAACATTTTAGAAATCTAACTTTTGCATTGTTAGGTCTTATTTATCTTTCTATATAATGTCTTATTATCATTAAGATATAAGTTTATCACAACAAGAAGAATATAATAAATATAGTTTGTGAAATTATATGCGGAAAGTATATGCTTCTCTCTACGCAATCACTCTTCACTTTTGAGCTCTGAAGTTCATGCAAGAGAGTTTTGCTTGCTTATGGATTCAAGTGTCATACAATGAAAATAGACGGTCAGCCCCACTATCCTGTTCGGTGTATGAAGAAACTGGTAGAATACCAATTGAACTGCTGTAACTATATACTAGAAGTGAAGGAAATATGTCACTACAAGATAACTGCTTTCAAATATGTTACTTTATATATGAAAGTACGGATAGGGGAAATCTTTTGATTTTCAAATTTGCCCTCATATTTTTGTTTAAAGCCTATTTTACCCTAATTCAAAATTTGTGATTTCTCATTAAATTTGTTCTTTAATTAATATTTCCATATTAAATGTTAGCCCCTTCCTCTTTCTTCCTCTATATCTCAAGAGTCAAGCTCTCAGATTACATTTACGTCACACTATTAAAAATGAAAGCATTAAAATGGAGGCTTAAAACTTCTTTTTGTATTTCTTGGCATCTCCTCCATGTCCATTTTTCGTTGGTGACTTAACTTGTATGTATATCGCTTTTTGCATGAAAACCTAACATCGAAAACTAGATCGGAAGAGCACCATATATCAAAAATGGATCAAAAAGCTAGGTTTCGTCATCTATTGATGTGAATTTTTCGTTTCTTTTGTTGTTAGGATGCAACACTTTGGGTAAAGTTTGATTTGAAAAGAAAAAGAAAAAAAATTTCTCATTTCTTCTGTGTTATTGCAATGGCATAAAGCATTTTAAGCTTGAATAATTATTTTAAAAATAAGCAACACTATAGAAAATCATGACGATGCTTTTAAGTTCACGTGCTACTGACTGGTATAAATGAAAAGTAACTAAATGGGCGGAGCGCAAAGAGAGAGATTCTAATACTCATTTAACCTTTTCTTACATTAACGCCCATTCATCCTTTGAACTTCCCATATTCCGTAATTTCTAAATCAGTAAATTCCCAACCCTAACATTACAAAAGTGCGCCGCTCCTCTTCATCACATACGGATTTCTTTCCGATCTTCACATCCAAGGCTAAGGAATCACTCTGTTTTAAGGTGATGTATTTGTCGCATCCTTGGATTTGCATATACATGTTAATGTTTTAATATTTTGTGATATTGTGTTGGATTATTGGATCTATTGCAATAACGGTAGCACTTTGAGAGTGATACACTGGAATTCCTGCTGGCATAATAGGGGGAGAAATGGGAACTTTCGTTTTCTTTAGACTTTTAGTTAATTGGTCGAGTTGCCTAAACAGTGTGCCTGGGTTAGTTAGTCCAATTTGGTTTTGGCCCTATAATGATATCTAATTTTGGTCTCTTCCCTGCCTTTTTTTGAGTTTATCTTGCAGATCTGGTTTAACAAAAATACGCAATTTTTTGGCCAATCTTCATATACAAACTTTTTTCCAAAATAACCCTGAGGATTCACTCAGTTTGAAGGCGATCTGTCCATTCTACGTATAGATTTACACATACGTGATAGAGTTTAAATCTTTTATTATATTTATTGAATTATTGGATTTTTTATTTTATTTTATTATATTATTATTTTTTGGTGTAATGAAATAAATAGATGTAACTGCTTTGGGATCAAGATGGTGGAGTTTGAGTGAACAGAGTAAAGGAAGACAATGGTGGCCCCTTTTGCTTTAACCTTATAATCTCTCTCTCCCTCTCCCTCTCCCTCTCCCTCTCCCTCTCCCTCTCTTTCTCTTAAATTAATTGGTGAACTTGTGTTTCATTGATATCAATAGTTCTGATCCTATATCCATGTCGGTGTTCAGTCATCTTCATGTCTTTTTGAGTTAATGTGGTCAATCTCATTTTGACTACATTGCCTTTAGATAACTTTTACGTAGCCTCCAAAGATTTCTTTTTAGATCCCCCCCCCCTTATCATTTCCTTTAAAACCCAATAATGTTATAAATTTGTCTATGTGACTCTTAGTAATACTCCCATTGAGCATTAGACTTTATTATATAGTAATTGTTTTTAATCATTCACTCTTTCCTCTTTAAAGGTTAATCTTTTTGCTCTTTAAAGTATTCTATTCTATTCTATTGGATTTGCTATATTCTATTTGTTTGTTTGTTTGTTTCTTTCTTTTTCTTTGTCTTTTTCCTTTTTGCCCCTTAAATCTTTGGAGGCTAAATAATCCTTTTCTTTTAGTACATACAAATCATAAATTTGTTTGTCTATTGTCTATCTGTATAGTGTATTTTATCTCTTACCATGGCTTTCAAACTTGGTTTGTTTTCCGATCTGTATTACTGTTGTTTTCATATTGCCTTTGATTTTAGAACCAACAAAAAAATGTATCTGCTTACCATTAATTTTGCAAATATGTGTTTTATATTGCATTTGTTTTTCAAAATTCATGTCCCCTTTTTTGTAACTAGACTAAACTGAACCAAATCCACACGGTTCCGTCAACCAAATGGAGGAGGCTGGATCCGCCCCATCTGAATTGACTGGACTGAACTACAGTGATGCGCACCCCTACAATAAAACCTTGATAAAAATTGTTCAATGAATTAATAAACTCCCTTAAATAATAAAATTCTTCAGTCTCAAATTGGGCCAGTGTGCTAACTTAATAACCCCGCTAAATGCATAAGATAATAGGTTTTTTGTGAGATCCTTTTAGGCCTAATGAATATATGAAATAATAATGCTTAAATTCATAAAAGTCCATGCTAATACAAATTTTGGAACTTTTATCTTGACAGCATTTTCTTTTACAATTTGCCTCTGTTCCAAAATATGCATCTAAAGTTTATTGCTTTTAGTTTGCGCTTGAGCCAAACTCAACTTCTTTCCCTGTTTTTTGCCATGCATGTGCTTGTATTTGGCTTATTATTATTATTAATTGTTATTATTCGTTTTGTTCGAAGTAATCACCTAAGGTTACAATTGCTTGAATTGTCTCATTTTCACCAACTACTATTTTGTGGACCGTTATTGATTCATTGTCACTAAAAGTGCATTGAGTAACTACTGTATGTGTGTACTTCTCTGCGTGCTCACATGTTAAAGTTTGAATGGACAAAAAAAAAAAAAAAAGAATAAAAAAAATAAAATTCCAACATGCATTGTGGAAATAAAAGTCATAAAAATATAAAATACTCTATAGATTAATACGTATTTCATCAATAAAATTATAAATTATTCATTTATTGATAAATTAATAACTCCTGGGGGGGGGGGGGGGGGGGGGGGGGGGGGGGGGGGGGGGG
>CAVNYN010222502.1:63693-80466 GCA_963692815.1 Nyctanthes arbor-tristis
ATGTTAAAGTTTGAATGGACAAAAAAAAAAAAAAAAGAATAAAAAAAATAAAATTCCAACATGCATTGTGGAAATAAAAGTCATAAAAATATAAAATACTCTATAGATTAATACGTATTTCATCAATAAAATTATAAATTATTCATTTATTGATAAATTAATAACTCCTCCGCCCGCCCCCCCCCCCCAAAAAAAAAAAAAAGTAATTCTTCTAGGTATCAACATTATTATTATTTTGTTGAGGTTTTGCTTGTGGAAATCATTCTCAAATCTGGCAAGCTAGAAATGGTTGCAAGGACACGTGATTTTTATAAAAATATCATACAATGTGTCAAGGATGAAATCAATCATAACCAGAAAATATATACTTTAAAATCTCTATTCAGTTTTTCTATATTAAGAAGGATTTTGTGCAGATTTTTATATTTGTTTGATGTTGAAATTATGATTTCGGGAGTCATAAAGCTAATAAATAGGGGACTATGTGGCATGTTAAGACACATTGTTGTGAGGATTGTACTTTTGGATCTGAGTGGAGGAGTCAAATAATGAGTTAAAAAATTAATCTAAAAATATTTTGAAAGGTTAAATAAGAGTTCTAACAACGAATAACAATCATAGCTCAATAATTTAATAGTGCAAAGATTTAAAAAAAAATGCTTTCACTTACTTAACAAACCATCCATGACAAGGTCCTTTTTTTTTTGGTCAAAATAGTAATTCAAACACAATGCTATTTGCCAAATGTAACTTTTTGAACTTCACGTTAATCATCGAAACAACTTCATTACTGTACTAATGTTGCCACCTTCATCAGAATTGGGTTCGTGCGCTGTAAGTTCATTAATATTATTGCTTCCTGACATCCTCAATATCCTCTATGAATAAATTGTTGTCATATTTCCTAAGACCATCTTCAAGAATTTGCAAATTTTTTTCTGTATCAGCACATAATCAGTATTCATGCGTCAAAATAAAATAATTTAAGCTAAATATAAAATTACTTATAACTTTGGTCACGGTTAAAATAGACATAAGTATCTTTTTAAAAAAATAATTAGTAAGAACATTTATTTACACTAAAATTGCATGAGACGCTTTTGATAATTCTTGTTTTTAGCTTAGCTGAGCATTCTTTTAATCGCAACGACAGATTATATGTTTAACATCTAACCTTTTTCTGGGTCCTGGAAGACCATGATCTTCCTTATCTTTTGTGTTCATCATCTTCTTTTAGGGCAAATTAGGATTGGTTTTGCTGTTTTCCTCCTTTCCATTTTTCCCAGATTTTCGCTTTGGGATTGCCTAACAATAGAAACCCCACACCCTTGTCTATCGTTTTAATGCGTTGGGCTTAGATATAACCTGAAAATCTACCCAATTTAAGCAAATATATGGACCGGTAAGATTGTATAGAATTGTTTGTAATCCGACACAATCATGTTTGATCCCATGCAATTCTATTTAAAGACTACCATGTACGTGATTCGGTTCAATTTCTCATATAGATTGTAGGATCATATGATTGTATGGTTTGGAGTAGCAATTCTGACAATCATGTTTATACATATCTTAGAGCATGTATAGAGTATCGGATATGCATCAGATACATTTAACACATACTTCGGTGGCATATCAGTGCTTCGTAGTTCTAAAACCAACTCTTTTATTAGATAGATACTACTTTAGATCATTCATGTGCCAAAGAACCTCAAACAACTATTGACAGTGTACAAACGAATTAAAGTCGAATAGAAAGCTTAGAGCTTGTTTGATTCTCATTATTTGTCCAAATTTGGGGAAATTATAATGAGCAGAGAGGTAGAATGTGTATTGGAAATGTAAAAAAGTTTGAAATATATGGTAATAATTGAGCAGTTGTCAAATCAAATGTCAAATCAGTGGTAGGTAAAATTATAATTTGAGAAAATAATGGAAATCAAACAAGCACTTAATTTGATTTCATAAATAGGATCTGAATAGTCTTCTTTGGTTGAAAGGTTCTTATGTTGAGTATCTTCCGTGCAATTTTTTTACCCTTCTATCTTGTTCCTGATTAACTTTTGATAATGTGAATTGCTCTGAGTTATAGATCTTTTGCTCCACCTTTGGTATCACGTGTACATTTTCATTTGGTTAGGAGGAAGAAGTGAATTAATATGCTTGAACATCCTCTTGCCTTTACCCAAATGACTAAAGTTGCATTCTTTTTAAATCTCCTGCAGGCACTTCTAGACATACATAGCAAAATGGGTGATGACACATTTGATGAGAAGCTATTAACCGAGAAGCTCTCTAAACTGAATAGTTCTCAGCAAAGCATAGAGTGTATCCTTTCGACAGGAAAGTAGTGCCAATTACTGATGCCTGTTTTTGGATTTGTACAGTGATGAAATTGTTTTGATCTATCTCTTATATTCTTTTTCTTGTCTTTTTTGACATTGGTGTCATAATAAGTAGTTAGATCTAAACCTTTTGACTTGTGCATGCCTTGTGCATGACTTCTAAATGCGTTGTGCATGTGCTTGACTTATGCATTGTGTTTTATTCTCTCCTTTTTTCTGTAAGGAGAAACTTTTATGGGTCTGTTGGTACATTCTTTAGCAAACTTTGCTTCCTTGAGCACAAATAATATTTTCTGAAACAAAATTGTAACAAGAGCAGTCACATAAAAAGAATTAGCTCAGAACATTGGATTTTTTGTCTTTTCATTGCTGAGTGTGTGTCTGATTTTACTTAAAAGGAGGAGGAAGTTGTGAAAAATAGATCGGAAGAGCGTCGTTAGAAAAATAAACCCCAAAAGACCCACGTTTCCGGTAAATTGTCAGCAGTCATTGAAGTACAGCGACCAAATTTCTGTTTTATCCTTGTTTGGCTTATTTCTCTCCATTCCACTTATTGCCAGCCAATCAAGGACATTTCCCAATGAGGGTATTAATGGAAAACTATTAAAATAACTAGACAAGATAAAATTAATTGATGGGGCCCAACCACTTTTTGGAGTTCATTTTCCCATTCCTAACGTTCAAATTTTCACTAGTTCTCCTCATCTTGCCAAATCAAACACACCCTAAATAAGTTTTAGTTGCAACTTGGTGCTTCCATTTATTCGTTTCGACACTCTTGTGCATTTCTTCTTTAACAGTCTGTCAGCTTTATCTCGATGGTGTGTATCTCACCGCAAAAGGGCCAAGCAGGTTGTTGAAACATGGGAGAAACTATTTAAATCTGCACAACGGGATCAGCAGATTTCTTTTCTATATTTGGCCAATGACATCCTGCAAAATAGTAGGCGCAAGGGCAGTGAATTTGTAAATGAATTCTGGAAGATCCTTCCGGCAGCTCTGAAGAGTGTGTACGAGCTTGGCCATGAAAACTGCAGGAAGGTTGCTTCCAGACTGGTAAGTTCCTTAACTCCTGTGCGTATGATGCAGTATGACATGTCAACTCTAATACTGCGTTGACTAATTTTTTAATTATTATTTTTAACTCTGTATGCACAGTTTTTGAAATTTATCATATAGAATGTGCTATCTCCACTATTTGATAAAAGTTTATGAATCCATCCCTGCTTGAGAAAACGAAGAGAAGATTTAGTTTCCAGAGCGATCCTTTAATATCCAAAACAAAATTTATGGCCATGTGTTTTGGAATGCAATTTTATCTAGGTTTATGACTATATGCACTCAGCAGACTTCTGATATGTTGGAAGTTCGGGCAAGATAATAAAGTAAAAAATTTGCAAGTTATCAAAAACCGTAGAATTTTGGTACTCAAGGCTAGCATATTTAAACTTAATTCCATATGATTGATTAGGAGTTAGGGTTGCTGAGGAGCGGCAATTCTCGAGAGTAATCCTACTAGACAAATGGTGCCTTGTTACTTCTTTATAGCCTCAACATCAGTTATTGGCATTAGGTTGCACCACACTGTTATTCCTTTGTGATTTATGTTCTCGTTATGCACAAGTTGCACACCAATTGTGCACAGACATTGTCCTTTCCTTGTCTCAGACAGAAAGAAAACTGCTGTATGTAAATTGCTTCAAACATTTGCATTAATTCTGTCATTAAAGATCTTTGAATATTGCATGAAATTGTAGAATTGGTTTTCAGGGATAGTATTTTAATTGAGCTGTATGTATATTTCACTAGTATTCATGTTATTGAGTCTTGTGATTTGTTTTCGTATTCTGATTATTTCTATCTCTTGTTTTCTTTGCCCTCTGAATTTTGCCTTGTCTGTGGATGCTCTATATATCAGGTTGATATATGGGAAGAAAGAAAGGTTTTTGGATCCAGGGGTCAAAATCTTAAAAATGAAATATTGGGCAAGAATCCTCTGGTTGGCAATGGGAAGAATTCAAACCCTATCAAGGTTGTGAAGAGGGATGCCAACTCATTAAGAATTGTAAGTATTATAACTACTTTATGGCTGAAAATCCTTTCTAACACAGTAATTTTCATCCGGAGTTTATCCTTTTTTCCTAATTCAGAAATTAGCTGTTGGAGCCATGCCAGAAAAAATCTTAACTGCATTCCAGTTGGTGCATGATGAAAATGCCGATGAAGAAGCAGCCTTAAACAAATGTAGAACTGCAGTTTCTTATCTCCAAGAAATAGAGAAAGATGTTGAAAATGTTTCTTCTCAAGGTATAGTTTGATAGTCACGTGAATCTATGTCATGCTGGCTAAGATTATTTCCTTTTTCATTCCCCCCTTCGACAGATATATTTGGAAGACCTGTAGTTTATTTTTATTTAATGATTCTGCCTTTTCAGAGTATATGTTCTCAAATTTTATTTTCTGGATTTGATCTTTAATTTGTCCTTTTTTTTGTCATTTTTTATTCTTCTCTCAGGAAATCTGCCGGATTCTGATTTTGGGGGTAAGATGCAGGAACAGGAGAGCACACTTCAGCAGTGTGTTAGTCAACTTGAAAATGCTGAGGCAATTAGAGCTGCCCTGGTTTCCCAGCTCAAAGAAGCACTTCAGGATCAAGTACGGTTTTATGTTTGTAATTCTCATGCCTGCAATTATGCTAATGCTTTTCAAAGTCTAACTCACTCTGGGTTTTTAGGAATCAAAGCTGGCATTGATACAGAATGAGCTACATGTAAGGATCTCTGTTCTTTTTCTGGCACATCAGAAAACACATTGCAAGTGATTTCTGTAGTTCTGTTAAAATTGTCTTTTATAGTGGTTGATTATCTTGCCAAACTATGGAATATCTGTTGGTTACTTTTCCTGTCTGTGCAGTTTTTGTGCTATGTGCAGTTTCCGTGCTAACTGTAGTTCTGTCTCAAGTGCACGCCAACCCAGAATCTGTCCTTTTAGGTTTTATTTTCAACTTCTTTTCTGGGAGTGGGGATAATCTGCAATAAGCATCCCGTAGGAGTGTCCGTTATGTTAATATTACTGTTCATTAAAAAGATGAAATATTTGTACATCAAGGTTTTATATGGGGCAACTTCTCTACTCAAAGCAGAGATGCCAGTAGCTAGATTTAAATGAAGATTGCAAGGGCTTGACCCCATTTTTTATTTGGAGGAAAGCAGGATGAGAAGAGAAAATTCCCAAGTTTTCTTTGTGTGTTTCTTCCCGAAAAGAGAGAAGAAAATGAGATGAAAGGGAAAAAATGACTTCTGTTGGGCATGTAATTATCTTTCTGAGAAAAGATATACTCCTCCCATCCCACAAAGATAGGCCACTTTTCTTTTAAATTATAGTTGAAATATTAGTTTTCTTATATGCCCCCATTTAGAGCTTTTTTTTGGTAGCTTTATGAAAAAGCAATAAATTTATCAAACCAATACTAACCACATATTTTCCACAAAAAAAAAAGAAAAAAAAAAAAGAAAAAACAAATTTTCACACTTCTCAATAATCTTTCTTTAAATTCCCGCAACACATTCTCCTATAAATCTAATTTCCTTTTACATAAAGGTCCCCAGAACAAGATCTTAATGTGCATTATTATCAATAAAATAAAATTAATAAAGTGAAATAAATACTAAAATAAAGGGTATATTAGGAAAATGTTCTTAAATTTTACTTTTCTGACAATATTAATTGAACTTTTCTTAATCCTTGTGAAAATGGGAATAGGCCTATGTTTGTGGGATGGAGGTATGATATCTAGTTGAGACTTCATGAGGTATTTTCCATCCGAAATTCCTTATGAGCCCCATAGTTATCCTTTCTTTTGTTTCCACTTGCTCCAGAAATAAAGTCAAAGAAAAGAATTGTATTCTCTTTTGACACCGAATGGATATTACAAAGTTACATGGATTAAGGTTTGTACCAGTGACACTTGACAGAACCTATAGATAACTCTAGACCTAACTTTTTACACCCCCACCCCCCACCAACCAACCAAAAAAAAAAAAAAATGAAAGAAAGAGGGGAAGAAGAAGCAGGCTTCATTTTTCATAAACTTGTAGTAAGCTACAGGGACCTCCTTTCAACTTTCTATTCTAGCAAACTTTGTATGTACTTAAACGGTTCAATCGGAATAAATTGTTTTGCGACTATATATATATCCATGATAATTTTAGTCTACCTCTCCCTATCTTAACCATTCCACTAGGATCTCCCTACTTTTGTAAATGAAGGTTTTAGACATCTAGTCTTTTTATGACCCATACACATGTAGGATCAGTTGTCTAATATCCGTGTCAAGATTTTGCTTTTAACTTGTAGGTACCGTTGTTCTGGTAAAACGTAATTCCTGTAGAGCTTATTCATTTTGTCCAAGCTGTTCTAATCCTTTGGACTACATGTGCTCTCTCTCTCTCTTTCTGTATTGATGATTAAGCCTGAATGATGTAGTCCTACATTAACTGAAAAAACAGATACTTTCTAATGGAGTGCCCTCTTAAATCTTAAAGAGGTTCTAATAAAGATCGGAAGAGATTTTGGCAACTACTAAAAGGAACCAAATTCAACCATGAAATCTAGTATAAATCAAATCTTCTTAAATGATTTTTAGTTTTTTGTCATTGTCCCTAAATTATTATTTAAAAAAGAAAAAAAGAAAAATCAAAAAGTAAGAAGTCCACTCCTACAAGTTAAATTCCAAGTGGATGTTGAGTAACTCTGGCTGAGATGTTGAAACTCTTCTCTTCTCTGATCCAATTAGCAAGGACCTTCTGATATTCTGTCGTATTTTTACTTTTATCAAACACCTAGTATGTTCTGAGGAACTATGTAATTCTAACTTATGAATTGTTCACCTATTGGTTGAAGTAACTAAGCCATGTCATAATCACATAACAGTTACCATGGATCTGTTGTATACTTCTTGTATTCGTGACTAATAAAGTGATGAGGACTCTCAGTGGAACCTTGATGCACTTGCATTGGAATTAGCCCCAAATAGTTTAACGGGTGACTCGAAGCAAATAGTTACAGAATTCAAATATTTCAACGTTGGATGCTCTTAATAAAAGGAAACACCATCGTAATTCTTTGGAACAAGCACTTTCCTGTTTCAAGGCCAAATGGTCAGAGTAATTCCACCACTGATGATCATTACTAATTTATTGGTAATACAGTGATAGGTGGCCGTGGCGTTAAATCGTAGGTCCTGTGAGAAGTAAGGACATGAAGACACATTTTAATAGACCTTAGCACATATAATGGTGATTATTGCTAATGGTGATAAACAGCATTATCGTAAAGGTTATGTTTGATTATAAACGTACAGTTTCACTGATTTTCTGCATAAAAATTTATAAAATATTTAGTTAATGTTTCTTGGTCACAACTCACATTTTCCCCATGAAAGTGCTCATTTTTATCGCTCCAATATTTTATCAGGATTAAATTGTATCAAATCTTCTTGGATCTAGCATTTGGACTTATATTTTTAACCACAAGAATGCATTGCCATTTCCAATAAATTGTTCAAAATTTATGTGTGTGAATGTCTATACATAGGGCATCTTCTGTTCATAGAGGGTTCTGTAGTTTTATACTCCGACCAAGAAAGTTGAGATATTACACAAACCAATGCTTTAAACTGTGTTTTGTGACCACATAGGAGATGAAAAAAGCTCAAGCTTTACTTGCTAGTTTTTCTTCAAATGTGGCCTCCATTCTCATGGTTTGTTAAGCTGTTAATACTTGTCTTCTAAATTGATCTTGAGCTCTGTTAAGAGTTTGGTATTATATGCTGTCACTATAAATGATCTGCTGTAGATGCAGTAGTGTTTATTTACTCTCGTGTTTATCAGAAAACATTAATACTCGAAGACAGACAGTCCTCTTGTGTTGTCTATTGTGTTTTCTCTTACTAGTGATAAGCACATGCTTTGCACGTGATTTAATTTTAAATAATCTCAAATAGTAAGGGGTTTAGTTTTATTAAATTAGGTATGTTAATTAAATAAATGATAAATAAACAAAGAAAATTATTGTTTTCATGGATAGGATTGATTGATATTAAAACGCAAAAGTAATGAGAATTTAATTTAATTGTTTAGGGACATCAGTTATTTAATTTTAATTTGAAAAGGAAAAAAAAATCAATTTAAATAAATTGTGAGGGGGAAGTAAATTAAGAAGTTAATAATATAACATGAACTCAATTGAATGAAGTATGAGAAATTGGGTTATTGGTTGAAAATGTAAACAGTAAAATTAGAACTTTTACCTCTCACTTCTGAGACTAATATGAAGTGTACATTCATAATAAACTCTTGAAAATTGGTTCTTATTGAACTTCAAGTTGTGAGCTCCGATTTGACTTGTATATTGCATATTTTTAACTTAGTTAAGATGATGCAAGGTACTTGCAGATATTAAATTTTTGGAGTTGCCACTTGGTTCATTATTTCGTAACCTTGCTGTAGAAAATTTCTTGCTTTTGACAGTTCGTTTGGGATGCAGGTCTCTAAGGGTCTGATTGCGCAAGCAGCGAAAATGAGGCAGCAGCTGGTCTCCGGTTTTCCGGTACCCACAACTACGAATCAGCTCATGGACGTCAACGCCTCGGGTATTGCTGAACCCAAATTCTCAGCTACCCAGTCGACAAACAATCCTCCAGCACCTCCACCTCATTTGATGCCATTTTCAGCCTCTAACCTCAGCGAAGAGGAAAGCAAGAAGGCGACAGTAGCTGCTGTTGCTGCAAAACTTGCTGCTTCAACATCCTCTGCACAGATGTTAACTTCAGTTCTCTCATCCCTTGTAGCTGAAGAGGCTGCCTCAATGAGCAGTGGCTTGAAATCTGCTGGGTTTTCGAGTTTACCTCTTTTACCTCCTGAGAAAAAGCAGAAGCTAGAGAGATCTCTCTCTGAGGTGGAAAATCCAGAGGCTGGTAATTCTGCATATTTTTCGACTACACAGCAAGCAGTGACTAATGTGCCACCTAACAGCATGCAATCTGTATCACAAAGCAACCGTGTGCAAGCTCCATTTCTACCCCCACCTCCACCTCTGCCACCACTTGCACCTCCCTCTAATTCTCCTGCAGGTCAGTTAGTCCAATCAGCAATGACGGGGCTACCCTATGGTTATGGTGCTGGAAGCTTACTACCTCCATCTTTGTCTCCAAACATTGCTATTAGCTTAGCAAGGCCTGGCCCCCCTCAGCAAGTACAGCCGCAGCAGCAGCCGAATCAGCAATCAAAACAGCAGCAGCAGCAGCCGCCTCCACCACCAAGTGGTGGGTATTACAGGCCTCCAGGTATTGGATTCTATGGGCAAAGTCATCAGCAATCATCAGCACCACCCGTGCCTAGACAGTAAGTTTCTTTTTAATTATTCTGGATCCCGTGCCATTTTTGTACATTATTAGTGCATGTTTGGTGCACCAGCACTGGACATATATAAGTATGGACAATATTTACAGAGACGACTTTACCAGCAATATGTTCAACAATATTGTCCAGTGTCCTGACCAAACATGCGATGATAGGATAGCTATGTTTGGCACGGGGATGTTCCATATTTCCTTTGTAATATACAGTTTTTACCTAAATCTTTCTCCAACCCCAACTCACCCCCAAAACCCAAAATCCACAGATCGGGAAGAGCGTTATGATCCTTATGTCATATACTTGCAGCTAAACACATTTAGGGAATTTTAATCTTAAGTGGGGATTTTTGAACTTTTGCTGTTTGTTCTGTTCGGTTGGAGTGTTTTGAGTGTTTAGGCCATATTGGTTGAAGCATGATCCTAGACATAAGTTCCATTCCTTAAGCTTCTAGGAAGTAGGAACTATGCTGTGATCATACTCGACTTGCTATTTGGTTTTATCAGAAGAATTTATTTTACCGTTGGTCGGAAGTTTTGACTGGTGGTTTTGACAGACTAAGAAAGACTTCGAGTCCTTGTTACCAATGGCATCCTCTTTTATTTCAAAATCAAAATTGGTTGTATTTTATGGAATCTACATGTACTAGAAATATAAATTCGTATTTATGTTGGCATGTCGGCGTGGGCGGCCATCTTGAAACCCCTCCAAGAAGAAACAACAATTGAACTTCTTGAAGACAAATTAAGAATTTGACAACTCAACAATGTTATTATTTTAGGTGAGGTGAAAATAGAAAATTTGTGTTGTAAATAACAATAAGTCAATAACCAACTGATCAACGTTAACCTGCAGGAAAATACGATAAGTTGTATCCTTCTATTTTTCTCTTTCTTTTTAGTTCACAATGTGGTGGGGGGACGGTTATAGCATCACACTTTGTTGTAAATCTATTTCTATTTTCTACACCCGTTTGTATAAAAAGATTTATCTTAAAAATTACGTGGAGTTAACGTTTTAGTAATAATAATTAAACGTGATTTTATTTACTTAAATATTTATGCAAGTTTTTGATAACTTTATATGCTCTTTAAAAAAGGTTATCATGGAGTTGTAAAATTTGAAAAACAAATGAGCAGCAAAAATTGAGTAAATAAATATATTTTCTTTGAGGAAACCTGAGTAAATTTGTGTAAAATAATTAGTAAAAAAATTTCCAAGGATATTAGACACAGGAAAAAGATTCTTTTTTTTTTTCTTTTTCATTTTTGTTTGGATGGATTTCAAGTATTTGAAGAATTATATACTTTATTCAGTGTTGATTTTTCACCTTAACTTTAATTTAGATGCGCAGTATGCACTTAAATATAAATTTATTCATGACTACTTTAACGGAGGAAACACTAAATCCGTTTTAAGTTATTTTTAACCACAATATGAAAGTTCAAGGAATCTTGCCAACTCAAATGTTCTACGAACCTGGAAAAATTTCCAACACCCAATGGCCTAGATCGGAAGAGATTATTCTACGAGATACACATGGTGTGAGATTATGAGACAATAAGTTATCTACCATAGAATAATTCACATGTGAGTTGTCTAATGATTTTCCACCACGTGTATCTGGTGTGATACTATTGCTGAGAGTATAGCAGAAGATCATTTTTACCTAAATAGGCACTGTTTACAATACGCATATATGGTTATGTGTCTGCATGCATGCACCTTACGTGGTTGCATGTATTCATGTGGCGTGCATATTTGCAGCTACATTATCTATATTGGTATCATATAGTGCTGTAGTAATTATAAATACTAGACAATTATAAAAGGCTACTATCTTCGTCCCAAAAGAAGGTCCTATTTTTTTTGGAGTTAATTTTACAAAAGGTCTCTAACTTTTGGGTTAAAAATCGATTAGGTAGATCACCTTTTTTAAGAATCTCCTGAGTTCCCAACATTTCATAAATACTCACGAAAGGTCCCTTTTACTATTTGGTCAATTTTTTTAAAAAATAACGATTATACCCTTAGTTTTTTAACTTTAAAAATAAAATATTTAAAAATAATAAAAAATTAAAAAAAGGAAAAAAACCTACCCCTCCCCTCCTCTCCAAAAAACCACCTAAAACGGAAGCAAAAATGCTACGGTTTACAGGGGCCAATTGCATTTTACTGGGGGGCGAATCCTTTTTGCTGTCGGAATTGGCAGCATTTTGGAGGGGGGAGGGGGAATCCCCCATTTGCTGCCAGAAACGATAGCATTCTTGTTGCCATTTCCTGTATCATTTTTGAAGGGATTCACTCCCTAATTTTTGCTTCCAGAAACAGCAGAATTTTGCTGTCATTTCCAGCAGCAAAAATGCTGCTAGAAATTGCAGCAATTTTGGGGGGATGAATCCCCCCATTTGCTGTCGGAAACAGCCTGTTTCCGACATCAAATGGGCTGTTTCCTACAACAAATGGAGGGATTCACCCCCATTTTGGCCGCCGATGCTGCCGTTTCCCGTTTTTTTGGAGGGAGGAGAGGGGGGTGGGTGGGGTAGGGATAGGGGTAGGGGTGGGTTTTTTGCCTTTTATTATTTTTAAATATTTTATTTTTAAAGTTAATAAATTAAGGATATAATCATCATTTTTAAAAAATTGACCAAATAGTGAAAAAAGGACCTTTCGTGCGTATTTATAAAAGGTTGGGGACTCAGGAGAATCTTAAAATAGGTTGGGGACCTAATCGATTCTTAACCCAAATGTTGGAAACTTTTTGTGAAATTAACCCTGTTTTTTCACATAGATTAAAAAAATTCATTTAATAGTATTGAAAAGTAAATTTTAACATCATTTCCCAATTATATCTTTTCATTTATTAATTATTCTACTTTAATAATTCTATTTTTAATAATTATGTACATGAAATAGGAACATATATGAGAAATAATATTTTAACTATTTTTAAAAAGGAAACTAGACCATATTTTAAGACGAACGAAAAAGGAAAATTGAACTATCTTTTTAGAAAGGGTGGTAATTGGTAACCAATGGCATTGTATTTCTATGTGGGCACTAAATGCGGGCCAAGGCGGCAGTCCTACAACACTCCCTGGAGAAAAGAGTGAACGAATTTCTTAAAGACATCAATATTAAGATTTCGACCATATAACAACCTTATTTTTGTCGAAATAAAAAACATAGAGAAAATCTGTGTGTAAATTACAAAATGGGTTAATATCACATATCATTCTTAACCTTTGAGTGTTAATTTTGGTTGAGTCCCTAACTTTTTTTTTCAACCCATTGGGTCCCTAATGTTTTATTAAGTCGAATATATAGTCTCTTGTAACGGTTTTCGTCAATTGCACTTTTTATTCATTGAATAAATTATCATTATATCCCTTATTATTTTAAATTAAGAAAAAAATTTAAAAAATATAAAAAACTTATAAAATTTTAATTTAAAAAAAAGGTTTTTGGCAGCAAAATCTCCTCCTCGTGCTGCTGGAAATTGCACACCTTTACTGTCATTTCCAGAGTTCCCCCTTCCAAACCCCCACACCCCCCCCCCCCAAAAAAAAGAAAAAGCTACCCGAAATGATAGCCCAAAAGGGGGAGCCCCCCTTCCTTTTTGTTAAATTAAAATATTTATATATTTTTAAATTTTTATGTTTTTTAATTTAAACTGATAAGAGATATAATGAAAATTTATTCAATGAGTTAACAGTGAAATTGACGAAAACCGTTAAAAGAGAATATATTTGTTGCTTAATAAAAGGTTGGAGACTTAGCGAATTGAAGAAAAAAATAGGGACCCAAACGAGTTGGAGACGATATGTGAAATTAACCCTTGCAAAATTTATTATTTATGTTGTAAATAACACCACCCCAAGGTCAACTTTCTTAAAAGGATAATTCTATTTAGATAAATTAGTAGGCAAAAAGTGTAATAAAATGAAAATGTGGCTCATGTGATTAGTATTGATGAAAAAATAATGCGATATGTTGAAAAATATGATCTTGTCGTGTGTTAGTTTTGTTTAAGTTTTTGCATATCCTTTTGTTCAAATAGCACAACTCTTCTTAAAATCGATGTCGACTGCATAAGATCACGAGTACATGTTACAGATTTATGTAATAGTAATTCTTGATACATACAATAATTTTTTTAGTGGAAAGATGGCCAACAGAACAAGAAATTGTGATGATAAAATTGGACTCGACCTATTATTCATTGCTAGTCACCTAAATCAAACCATGAGTAGGTGAGTTTTTGTTGTCCAAGAGTCATTGTGCAATTATTATAACGGAAAAATGATATAAAATTAGATGTCTAATACAATAAATGGACCAAATATGAGTCCGTTGTCAGCTAATGTGGTGTGCTCAAATACAGAGTAGATGACTGATTTTATATTATTTCTCATATGACGAATTAATTTCTTGTTTTTAGAGATCAATAACCAATGTGTTATCAATAAGACAATTAATATGTATTAAAAAGTAAAAACTCAAGAATGCAATTTTCCTTTCTTAAAGCATGCTAAGAACTCTATATAAGCCCCTGCATATTGCATGAGGTTAACACCCAAACAAGAACTTCTAATCATGGCTAAGAAGACTGCAACGCCAATAATTTTTGCACTTTTCATAGGATTTGCACTTTTATGCTACCTTTCCAATCCTCTCTCTAATGAAGATCCTATACAGCCAGGCAATATCGACCATCCCTTCTCCAATGAGGACCCGAAGCAGCCGGAGGATCATCGTCCTTTCACCTCCGTCAATAGTACACTAGTCACCGATCAACATTCATCGGAGGAGTTAGGTTCCCGGGGACGAGGACTCATCAGCCCCGGCGGGTTACTGGTGAAGGGTTTTGGTCCAGTACATAAGAAAGTTAGAAGATTACAAGATTGTATATGTAGTTGCACTTGTTCTTGTAGAGGCAGAAGTTGTTACGTTTGCTGCGAGAAACAGAAAAAAGACTGATTCTATCATGGAATTCGACAGCACAATATATGCACGTAATACCAATCGTTAACGTGTTTAGTACTGACTACCAAACATTCTCTTGTTGTTTTTCCAGTTCTGTTGCATTTCAGCAGCACGAAAGGCTGTGTTCAAGTTTCAAGAAGACCAGTACTCGGTCATTGCTTTGTGGAGGGGGAAAATAAAGGAAAGAGAATTCTGTGTGATAACGGAAAGCATGTAATTTTCTCTGTTTAAAACTATCAATTGTTGTTTCTTGCTTATGCTTCATCATTCAACTAGTGATAAAACTTCAAACCCCCAACACACCCAACCAATGGAAAAAAAAAAAAAAAAAAAACACAATGTATAAAACTAGTGGTACTCAGTCTTGACAAAATATCAAACGGGGCAAGTTTCAGTTGGTAGTTTTAAGGGAAAGCTGCCTCAGACGCCTAATATAATATGCTGAAACCAGTACACAAGAAATGAATCAAACTGAAAATTCAAAAGCAGCAACCTTCTAAAGGTGTAAAAACTGAGATTTCTTAACATATGATGAACAGGAAATAGTCGAGCGAAGCTTGGATGTCGGTTGTCGAGATTTATTTTTTGCGTTAGATTTGTCTCAATGCCACAACAATCCAGCCAAATTTCCCAAGTGACTGTTGTTCGATGCTAAAATTTGCAGCAAAGAAAGCTTATAGAATTTTCTCATACCCACTTCTAGTCCATTTAACTTCAAATTCTTACGTTTCTGGGATCTCAAGCAAGTGCGTTATTATTGCTCGGCTCTTCAGAAGATTTCAGGTACCACCGTTGGAGGCGTTCTGAAGCTAGCTTAACCTGCCGGACAATCCAGAGTCAAACCAAAGCCATAGTATAGTCATTTTTCTTAGTCTTTAGGACAGTTAGTCGAAAATTTACCTGTTGGTCCCAATCTGTTTTCCACGCCATGTAGCTAAGTGCAAGAGACTGAGTGACAACCCCAAGGATCATTCCGATCCATATACCCTGTGAAATGAATATCAGTTTGGGCATCCTCGATACTAATTCCATCTAATCCTAATAATAAATCCAACTGATAGCGAGTAGCATGTAGAAGTTGTAAATACTTTGAACATAAATGATTGAATTCATTGGTCTTACCTCAACTTGAAGATGAGCAACATATCCGAGTACAGCTCCAATTGGTATTCCGATCAAATAGTAGCAGCAGAGGTTGATGATTGCAACTGTGCTTTGCAAACCCGCTCCTACTGCCACCCCTGTTTTGAAAATTTTCAGATTTATGCTCTTAATCATCCGATTAAGGGCTTAACAAGAAGATTAAGCACATACCTGAGAGTACTGGATATATGCTGTTGAGTAACACAGAGCAAGCAAGTAGGAGTGAAAGATTTGACACGGCCTTTGCAACTTGTTTGTCTTCTGTAAATAAGTATCCGAGTTTGTTTCCAAAGGCCAAGCAAAGAATCATAAAGAATACTCCAATCACTACTGAAGTAGTTATTAGAACTTTAATGGAAAATTTTGTAGCTTTAGCATCCCCTTTGCCAAGCTCATTTGCAATTCGCACACAAGCAGCACCAAGAAAACCGAGGCATATCATGAATTCCCATCCATTGACGTTAAGGCTGTAAATTTCAGCTCAATCATGAGATCATCCAACAGGGGAAAATGAAAAACTAATACCCACCCGAACCAAACAAGCAAGCATATTATCGAGCTAGTAACGTGGACTCACCTAATAGAAAAGGCAGATATCGCAACCTCTGCGTTATTCATGTATCCGGCCAACAAGACTAGAATCGAATTGTACCACAACTCCAAGCTACAAGGCAAGCCAATGGCAAAAATAAGTAAAAGAACAGGGCAAGCAAATGGAACAGGCTCTTAGGCATAATTGATGACAAGGAAAAAGATTTACCAAACCATCACACCAGATGATATTGAGAGCTTAATCACAGGAAAAATATCCTTAAAAGCAGCTGAACTGAAACCCGTCCACGTGCGAGGGCACCATCCGCCAAGAACGTATACGAGTTCTCCAG